>CAWUFW010009677.1:600000-763634 GCA_963921515.1 Calotriton arnoldi
CCCAGGAACAGACACAACACGCGGAAGACTCCCTGGATTCCTTGGACGAGGAGCTCCCAGCCGCCCATTCTGGTGTGTCAGTCAGCGACCAGTCCCAGGCACCTATTGTCCCCACTACCACCACCACTGCAACTCCTGTCCCTCCTCACACAGCCACTGTCACGGCCTGTGTTTCCACCACCACCACCACCACAACCACAGCAGCCCGCAACACCCTCCCTGACCCATGGGATGAGCACCCAACAACATCAACTGGTCAGGCCAGGGAGAGGATGCAGCGGCACAATGTGACCAGCAGACAGGACCGTGGCAGTAGTGCAGGTGCGAGGGATAGGGACATACAGAGGGGACCAGATCCTGGGACCGATGCACTGGCACACATCGAGAGAGTCCTTGGGGCCTACGAACACGCCCAGGGACGAATGGGCCGGCAAGAGGAAGATTCACGGGAGCAACTCCTGCTGTTGAGGTCCATCAACACCAGCATGGGACAGATTGTGGGCCTCATGGGGCAGCTAGTGGCAGTTCTGAGAGAGAGGCTACCACAACATCCTACACCTCCGCCTCCCCATGATGGGCAGCAGGGTGACACAGCATCATCCTCACCTGAGTCCACAGAGAGGGGTGATTCCTCAGACACCACTACCCCTGCAGCAGTGACCCCCCCAGAAAAGCGCAAGAGGGGCCGTCCAAGGAAAGGCCAGAAGGCCTTGTGTACCAAAGCACCCGCAAAACGCAAGTCCCGGAGCCAGCCATGATGCCTGACCACTTCTCCACTGCATTGGCTTTCTTGAACGTTTCATCGTCACACTGCCATGTGACTGACATCTATCTGTTGGACTGGGTTACCTCAGCAATGTGGGCAGTACTCTGAGATCTCATCTACCATGACCGTCAACTCACTCCTCCAATGTCCTGCACTGTAAATTTTATCACCATCACATGTCACTATTGTAAATAAATACACCTTACACACATGTCCTTGGCTCTGCTTGGTGTTTCATACAGGATGTTAAACCGTCACCGTGTTGGACATGGTCCAGGGGGATGGAATGGAGGTAGACAAGGAGATGTCACAGGGACCTAGGGAACACAGCAGAATAAGAGTCACATTAATGGGTGTAGCATTGCACACATCACAAAACACTTCTCAACAAGTTACTCAAAAACACAATATCAACACACAGCGACAGTCAGCATCATGACATACTGTATCACTACACCTCATCACACATACATTTGCAGGCAACAATGATTCAAAGAAAGGCTGCAGTCACTAATCTCACACACACACACACAGCAAGAGCAACACCAGCAGACAATCTCGTCCCTTTCCACTGCGACACTTACCTTCAAGTGAAGTAGCGGGTGATGAGCTGTTTCCGCATATCCACACCTTCCTCCTCTCCACTGCCCTCGTCACTGGATCCAGGCTGATTTTCAGCAGGGGGCCCGGGCCGATCATCTCCATCGTCCAGGATGAGGGGTATCGCCTTGCGAATGGCCAGGTTGTGGAGCATGCAGCAAGCCACCACAATCTGGCACACTTTACCAGGTGAGTACATGAGTGCACCTCCAGTACGGTCCAGGCACCGAAATCTTGACTTGAGTAGTCCAAATGTCCTCTCGATGACACGTCGTGTCCTCCCATGGGCATCATTGTACCTCACGTCAGCTGGTGTTACTGGATTCCGCAATGGATTCAGCAACCACGGGCGGTTAGGATATGCAGAATCACCTGGGTGTGAGAAACACAGATCAACCTTGCTGTCCCACAATGCCATATGACAGCATGTCACACACCCACCACTCTCATCCACTATGCATACTCACCCACAAGCCATGCACGCTCTGGAAGTAGATTGGCCATCAGCTGGGGAACAATGCTGCTGCGCAGGATGTGGGCATCATGGGAAGATCCTGGAAACTTCACACACACGTGTGAAATGATCATGTTGGCAAAGCACACCACTTGAACATTCACTGAGTGTGAATGTTTACGATTTCTGTAAACATGTTCATGTGCCTGTGGTGGCATGAGTCCAACATGTGTGCAATCAATGGCACCAATGACATGGGGGATATGTCCAAGGGCATAAAAGTCGCCTTTCACTGGCACCAACTCATGTCCCCTGGGGAAATGGATGTACCGATCTTTGTACAGCATCATAGCTGCCAGTACATCCTTCAACACCATGCTGAACATTGGCTGTGACATCCCGGCTCCACTTGCAACAGTGTTTTGGAAGGAGCCTGTTGCAAAGAAATGCAGGCATGCCATCACCTTCGATGTTGGTGCGAAAGCCGTCGGATATGTGCGACGTGGCTGCAGGTGGGGCTCCAACATGGCACAGAGGTTCTGAATGGTTTGTCGGTCCAGCCTGAACTTACGGATTATCTCCTGATTCTCCAAGTCCGCAAGCACAGTGAACGGACGATGGATATTTGGCCTCCTCCTCCTAGGACCAAGCAAAGTGCACATATGTCAGTGACACACACCATGAAATGTGCTTGAGAAATCATTTTGCAACATACATATCTCACATATGTAGACATTTCACCATTTGGAAACATACTACATCACAAGTTCGAATGCATTGAGCACACCACCCATACACTGGCCACATTATCTACAGAATTCATCTGTGCACCACTCCAAGCACATTGGCATGCACAGTGTGATGTCCCAACAGCTGCGTGCACACACCTGTGAGTATGACCCCCCAGCTCATGAGAATATTCATAATATATCCCTGACACACCATGTGGCGGGCCGTCATACAATTCACAATGGATGTCTGACACTGTAATGCATGCTTTCCCATCACACGCCATTACACTGCAGGTGTCACAACCAAAGTCAGTACCGACTATGGGGTTGGTGTGCTGTGGACTTGGTATCAGTTTAATTCTCCATGCTAAGTCCAGGCATCGTACATTAGGGAAGGTGTCGTATTACACATTTGAATGACCTGTGCCTTGTCTCGTCCCTCGTGACATGTCATTTCAATGCCTTGTGTTGCAATACCTGCATCGCAATGGCATGCTATGGACTACCTGCTATCAATTGGCTGTTTCCCCCTAAAAAGAAATAGGTTGCACATGTCACACGTCAACTACACACAAGCCACCGGCTGTACATGGTGGATACGTATCTGCATCTGTCAGACCCATTGTGAAATTTGCTGATGCACATTGTCCTGTCAGACCACATTGCTCTTGAGATTGTTCCTACAGACATTGACCATTGGCTACTGTGGTGTTTCAGGAAAACAAACTTGAGATTCGACATTTGGTTGTTCAACACTTTTGACATGTGCCACTGTCAGTACCCATGCAATCTATGTGCAACACATGTATGGTTTTTGTTGGTGACATGGAGTGCCTGGTCCCAGTGCTGCATGTTCCCTCATGAGGTTCCCTCAATCCATAAAACACTGGGCACTGTACATGTAGGTCTCCGCCAGGGGCGGTGCCTACCGCCTGCACCATGCGGACAGGCACCGCCAACCCCCCAGACACGATTGCAGTGTGCACAGCCAGTCATGTCCATGACGATGGCAGACTGAACGCACCGCAAAACACCACACGGTCACTCCAGGCACTGTATGGCACCCATATGGCGGTGCCTACCACCTGAACCATGCGGACAGGCACCGCCAACACCCCAGACACAATCGCAGTGTGCACAGCCAGTCATGTCCATGACGATGGCGGACTGAACGCACCGCGAGACACCACACGGTCACTCCAGGCACTGTATGGCACCCATATGGCGGTGCCCACCGCCTGCACCATGCGGACAGGCACCGCCAACCCCCCAGACACGATCGCGGTGTGCACAGCCAGTCATGTCCATGACGATGGCGGACTGAACGCACCGCGAGACACCACACGGTCACTCCAGGCACTGTATGGCACCCATATGGCGGTGCCTACCGCATGCACCATGCGGACAGGCACCGCCAACCCCCCAGACACGATCGCGGTGTGCACTACCAGTCATGTCTATGACAATGGCGGACTGAACGCACCGCAACACACCACATGGTCACTCCAGGCACTGTATGGCACCCATATGGCGGTGCCCACCACCTGCACCATGCGGACAGGCACCGCCAACTCCCCAGACACGATCGTGGTGTGCACAGCCAGTCATGTCCATGACGATGGCGGACTGAACGCACCGCGAGACACCACACGGTCACTCCAGGCACTGTATGGCACCCATATGGCGGTGCCTACCACCTGCACCATGCGGACAGGCACCGCCATGGACCATGCCCTTGCAGCCAATGGGAAGCACCCTCGCGGTAGCCAGAAGCGATTTTGAACATTGCGGTAGGCGTGCACCGCCAGCGCGGAGCCGGTCACTGGAGGCATTTGAATGATGCACTGCCGCGGTAGCGCGCGGCTGGCCCCTGCGGTGTGTCACCGCCATGGACCATGCCCTTGCAGCCAATGGGAAGCACCCTCGCAGTAGCCAAAAGCGATTTTGAACATCGCGGTAGGTGTGCACCGCCAACGCGGAGGCGGACATTGGATGATTTTGAATGAGGCAGACCTGGTACACCAATTGCAGCACCCTGGGTCCACTAACACAGCCCCAGAGGGCTATATATGTGTGGGAGGGTGTCCCACATTTCCACAGCTACCTGTGCCTGCTGAGTGCCACCCTCCACCTGCTGCTGCCTCCAGGGACTGCTGAGTGCCACCCTCCACCTGCTGCTGCCTCCAGGGACTGCTGAGTGCCACCCTCCACCTGCTGCTGCCTCCAGGGACTGCTGACTGCCACCCTCCACCTGCTGCTGCTGCCACCTGTCCATAGTGATGTCGAGGACTCAGAAGATCCGTGCCAGTCCCTGCACCAGCGAGGAGCTTGAGGTCCTGGTCGACGGAGTACTTGCACAGTACTCACGGCTTTATGGTGCCCCTAATGTTGTGGTAAGTCTCCAGGCCTGTGAGTGAGAGTGCAGACTGGGCACACGTGGGGTGGAGGTGATACTGTATGTGTCAGTGGGTGTTGGGCTCTGACATACACTGCCTTGCATGCTGTCTCCGGCAGGAAGGGCTTTTTGGGCTCATTCACACGTTTCCCTGCATGCCCATCCAGATTAGTGGGACATATTTTGTGTGGTTTGCCATACATTGCAGCAGCATTCAGGTGATGCAGGAGTCAGGACAGTGATTGCTTGTGTGTATGTCTGGGTTGCTCAGAAATGTCCCTCTCTGTGTCAGTCCACCTGGCCTGCGCAGTCACAGCAAAATTCCACATGTACTCATCACTGCAGGTACAGTGTGTTCCATGTGACTTTTGTTCCCATCTCCTCATCTGAGTCCCATCTCTGCCCTGTAGATTGCAGAGGAGCAGCTGTCTGAGGAGGGTGTGTGTCTGACAGTTGTTGTCACTCTATGTGAGTTCCAAGACACAGTTTGTGTTTCACAGGGCTGGGACACTTGGGTCTGCACAGTGTTGGACACAGTGACTCCATCAGCACTACCCATGTTTTGCTAACTTATCAATGTGTTGTTGTATGTCACTACAGACAGTAGATGTGGGCATACTACACGTTGCTTGCTGTGTTGGTATCCTGCATGTGAATGAGATGTGGAGGTACTCTGTCCACTGTCCCACATGCATGCATGTACGGCTGGGTGTCCAATTACATTGTACCATGTTCTAAGCAGTTTAGCCTATGTTACAGTAGTTGCAGGAGTTAGGAATGAGTCACGGTCGTGCTACTGCATTGCTTTTGTGTTGGCATTGTACACTGTGTCACTGATGTCTCACCCCTCTTGTCTCCCATGCTTGCAGCTGAAGGTCCACCAGCGTAAAGCCGTTTGGAGGCCCATTGCCACCAGAGTGCGGGATCTGGGGGTGTCGAACCGAAGGCGCACCCACTGTCATAAAAGGTGCGACAACATCTGCCGGCTGAGCAAGAACGTGGCCGAGATGACGCTGGGGCTGCTCCCTCGAACTGGCAGGTTGGCTAGGCGCCACATGACTGCACTAATGGCCCGTATCCTGGCTGTAACACAACCTGAGCTGGCCAGACAATTGAAGGAGCATCAGCAGCAAGCTAGGGGTGAGTATGTGTTGCAGGCTGACTTTGGATGGGAGTGGGTGCATTTTTACAGTGACTGTGCAAATTGACAGCTATGTGACGTTGGTAGTGAGTTGCATGTGATTTTTGCCTTTGCGCTCTATGCTGTGTGTATCTGCCATGCATTTGTCCAACCTGCGCTTTGTTACATCACTTTAGGAACTGTGGATTTCAGTTGCATTTGGACATGTTGCCTTCATGTACCTTAAGCGGTGTGGTGTTGTTCTCTCAACTGTACATACATGCCAGTGTGCCAACTGTGAGTGCTTGTCATTGGATGCGTGCAATGCCAGACCTCAGATGTCTGGCAGTAAGTGTTAGTTCTGTTGATGCCACTCCACTAACAGTGCTTCTCTCTCCCATGCAGCATCTCCTGTATGTGCAGAACAACAGGGTGGGGACACCAGTGGTGAGACGTCAAGTGCAACAGCCGCACCGGAGCATACGGACACAGATGGAACCAGCACAGAGGAGGGGGACAGGAGTATGCTGGAAGAGTCACAACTGGAGACCCAAAGCTCCACGTCATCTGAGGACAGCGGTGATATATCCATGTTGGGGGGTACAGGGAACGGGGAGTCTGCCTCCTCTTCTGCAACACAGCGTCCAGTGCCCAGCCTCCCTTCAACCTCCACAGGTGCTGCCCGTGTCCGTAGTGGTAGGAAGCCCAGAGTCACCTTCACCACAGGCACTGCTGCCCCAGCCCATGTCAGCCCTGCTGCCCTCAGTGCTGAGGCAGTCGAACTATTGCGGCAGCTGTGTGTTGGGCAGACAGCACTTCTCAATGCCTTCCAAGACCATGATAAGAAGTTGGGGCAGGTCATAGCATTCATGGAGGGCATACATTCGGACGTGGGTGGGCTACACCGCACTGTGCAGTCCCTATCATCTAACGTGACGGCAGCCCTGCAACAGGCACATGGTCAGGGAGCAGCTCCCATCACTGTGTCCGTGTCCGTGTCACTGTGCACCTCTGATGACAGTGACACTGCCCAGCAGCGCAAAAAGCACGAATACTCCACCCGCAGCACACAGGAGCAGCAGCAGCCCAAGCGGACTAGGGCGCAGACACCATCACCACATAGACGTAAGGCCAGCCCAGAGCACAGGGAGAAAAGCCCATCAGGCGTCAAGAAGGCCCACAGAGCTAGGAAACAGGCATCAGAGTCACAGGCCTCACCTTCCTCATCCACCAAAGACTCCCCTGTCCCACAGACATCTCGCAGAGGCAAAATGCCTGTTTCCACACCCACTGAGAAGGTGTTGCCTGTTGCCGTCACACAGGATGAGGGCCACATGGATGATCCACCCTTGACCTCCAGTCCCATCACAAGCCCTGTGAAGCCAGCACGTGAGGACACTGTAGGGGCCAAACATGGTAGACGGGTGAAGGCAGTGCCTAGAAAATCCCCCGGCAAGCGCACAGCAGGATCCAGCATGTCCCCAGAGGGAGGGTCACCATCTGCAACTGAATCAGCTTTGGTGGTAGTGTCACCTGTGGTGTCCGCCCCAGTTCCCATTGATCCAAAGACAGGGAAGCCTTTCAGGATCCCCAAAAAGTGGAAAGGCACCCCTCCACAGTCTCCTGCCCAGACTGTGTCTCAGCAGAGCTTGAGTCCACCTCCCCGTGCCACCACCCCACCCGGTCCAAGCAGCCCCCCAGCTTCCCAGAGCGGAGATGGCTCTACCACAGTTGTTCCTCCCACTGCCCAGGGCAGCCCTCCAACTGACACGGACACACAGTCAGCTCCAACACAAACAGACAGCCCCATCTGAGTGTTTGTCACCCTCACACACCTGTCTGTCCACAGCGGTGCCTGTGATGCAGATTGTCAGCCCCATGACTCTGGTGCTGGGCATGCCATGGTACAGTTGCACACATTCCCTGTGCAGCTCCAGATGTCCCTCCTCCGCACATTGTCCTGGCTACTGGCCTTGTGATTCACTGCTGTCTGCTCCCTGCCTGTACAGCTCCAGATGTCCCTAGTCTGCATATTGTACTGGCCTTGCTGTCCACTGCTGTCTGCTCCCTGCCTGTGCAGCTTCTCATGGACTTCATCTGCACATTGTACTGGCCACTTGCCTTGTTTACTGCTGTAGGCCCCCTGCCTGTGCAGCTTCTCATGGACTTCATCTGCACATTGTACTGGCCACTTGCCTTGTTTACTGCTGTAGGCCCCCTGCCTGTGCAGCTTCTCCTGGACTTCATCTGCACATTGTACTGGCCACTTGCCTTGTTTACTGCTGTAGGCCCCCTGCCTGTGCAGCTTCTCATGTGAATACTGTTCAGATTACATGCCCACTGGGCTTGCTGTTGGCAACATTTGATGTCTCACAGTGCAAAATGATAATAAACACAGTTGGTCCTGTTGTGAATTGTGTCCGTGTCCTTCCTGAATAAAGATGTTTCTGTTTGTCCATGGTTTCCTGTGTCACATGCTCAGTATGCCACTGCAACATTGCCAATGGGTTGTATATCATTTCAATGTTGTTGCAGGGGTGAGAGGGACTTCATTTCTACCTGACTCTGATACTTATGGGTGCAGTGCAGGTGTTTGGCACGGTCATCTTGTTGTCATCATCCTTCTTTGCTCATGTTATCTATGGTGGACACATGTAATATTTGTGGGCAATGGCAGCACAGGGTGGGAGTTTGGGCACAGGCTTACAAGCAGGCAGTCCAGGGTCCTGGGGTCTGTGTGAGCTTCATTTCTGTGTGCCAAGCAGTGTAGTTGTATGCACATCTATTGGTTATGAGTCATCCAGGTACCATGGCTTGCTTCCAATGTGTGCACTTGGGTGTTGGATAAGTGTGTGGTGTGAAAGGGGTGACTGTGGTGACTGTGGATGTGTGTGCACCTGCATTGTCAACTACTCCCATGTGTCACCCTGGAGTGGTGTGCTTGTGTGTGTACTTGATGTGCCCTGTGGTTGTGTTTTGTGCACATGACAGTGTTGTGTGGTGCTGTTGTGGAGGTGGTATGTGTGAGATATCCTACTTGTGCATGGCAGTCATGTAGTGTGTCACTGGGCCCTGTGTGTTGTGCTGCAGATATTCTCCTGTACAGTGTTTGTATTCTTATGTGTGGCTGGTCAGTATTGAATTGAGGGCCTTCCTTTCCTCCCTGTGCCTATACATTGGTGGACATGCAGTGTCCATGAGTTGTTGCATTGTGGTGACTGTGATTTGTGTTGAGTGACTGTGTCAGCCATGTGTGCTGTGATGGGTTGTGTGTGCTCTCAGATGTCTCTTGTCTTGCATTTTCATCACATATGCTGGTTGGTTGTGTCCCTGCCCTTCCATTAGTGGGCACCTGACTTTGGTTTCCTATGTGTTGTCCTCCATTGTTGCTGTCATGTGGTGTGTGTATGTGTCTGTGAGTCAGGGTGGTATGGTGTGTGTGACTTGTCAGGTGGTGCGTGCAGTGTGATGTTTGGTCCTCATCTATGTGTATGTGTACATGTTGTGCCTGTCCTCTGTGTCCTTGCATTGTGTGTGATGTTGTGGTATGTGTGTTGGCTGGGTAATGGGGCACTGTGCTATGTTATGTTGTGCAAAGAGTTCTGCTGTGGCTGTGTCTGCAGTTGTGGTGATGTGGGTCATGGTGGTGATTCAGTTGTGTGGTTGTTGTGCAGCAGTGGTACTTGGGTGGCACATGTTGTGTTTCTTCAGGGAGGTGTCTGGGGTGTTGTTGGTGTAGTTGTGTGTCTGTGCTATTTGCCCAGTGCCCTTGGCTGGCGGGTACCCTGGGCTCTGCATTGTGTACAAGGTTTACTGTACAGTGACCACGGCGGTGACATGACTGGGACATCTGATCATGATTGCGGAGCATGTGTGGCAGTATGTGGCGAGGTGTGTTTGTGACGGGGGGACATATGTGTGTTCAGTGGTTGCTGTGTGCCTGTGGCCACAGGGGTGTGTGGTGTTCCCATGTGATGTTTGCCATCCTGGGGCTGTATGTTGTGTTGCCTGCACTGTTGTGTGTGTACGTACCTGCGGTTGCGTCCGCGGCAGTGGATGGCTTGCAAGTGGTGTATCATATATAGCACCGGGATGGCGTGTAGGGCTGGATCCATCGCGGTGTGTTTGGGTGTCTCTTCTGTGACTCCGCTGTGGTGTCTCCGCCGTCTCTAGCTATGCGGTATCTCCGTCACGGTACGCTGTCCTGTTTCCGGCATCGTGATATCCTCGGCGGACAGGACGTCATTCCGCACGGCGGTGTGCGGTGATTGGCTCACTCCGCCGCAGTGGCGGGCACTGTTCAATGGCGGTCGGCGTCACACCGCAGCGGACGGTAAATGCCTATGCTTTCCCATCCTAATATGGCGGACGTGAAGACCGCTGCTGGCGTGCGGAAAAAGGCATTTTTCCGCACCACCGCCACCGCGGTCGTGCCTCCGCCAGACATCCTAATAGACCCCTTAGTTCTTATTGCAAATTTCACCTCTTGGCTCCTCCATCTTTACTAGCTTTCCCTGAGTTTCAGCTTGAAGAGTCACTGACCCTTCTCCAAAGCATTAAGCCTGGCTCTCCTACCGACCCATGTCCAGTGAATATCCTGAACCTATTAGCTCCCACCATAAACCCCACGGTAAAACAGCTCTTTAATGCTTCCCTCTCCTCAGGCAACATGCCGAAATTATGGAAGAATGCTAAGATTCTTCCACTGATAAAAAAGGCTAACGCGAACCGACGGACCCTGCCAACTACAGGCCAATCTCCCTTCTTCCGCCCTCTCCAAAGTATTAGAGAAGCATGTAAACAAGGCCCTCCAAAACACATTGAAGATGGGAAGCTCCTTCATGAGTCCCAATCCGGTTTTAGGGTTAACTACAGTACGGAGTCCACTCTGCTGGAAGTGACTGAATTTCTCGAGGGTAAGCTGGACCAGGGAGGCAAGGCTGTTCTGATACTGCTCGATCTGTCGTCGGCCTTCGAGACGGTCCCACATGAGAGGCTCCTAGAGAGACTTGATAACATCGGCCTGGGGGGGACCGCCTTAACATGGATGTCATCCTTCTTGGTAAATAGATCTCAGGACATCTGGCTCCCCCCTTTCTCATCCCCGGTTCCAGCCATGAATGTAGGTGTCCCTCAGGGCTCCATTCTCAGTCCTACCCTTTTAATATATATCTATCCCTCCTTGCATTTCTGGTAGAGGAAGAGGGCGCCAAAAATGTTTCCTATGCTGATGACACTCAGCTGATTTTTACATGTGAAAAAGGAACCGACTTTGACGGGGCAATGATTAGGTCTTGCCTCACAAAGGTTTTTAACTGGCTTAAGATCAATCAGCTGAAGTGCAATCCTGACACAACTGAAGTTGTTTTCTTTGGTAATCCAGAAACCCCTGACTGGAGCTCTTGGTGGCTAAAATATCTGCCGCCCCCGCCTGAGGAAAAGGAGAAAGTAAAAAACTTAGGAATTGTCATAGACAAGACACTCTCCATGCGCTTTCAAATCCCAAATCTAACTGGCGCATGCTTTGGCATACTCCGGATGCTAAAAAAATTCCTGCCACTGTTACCGCTTGAGAGCAGAAAGATCGTGGTGCAGGCTCTGGTGACATCAAAGCTTGACTATGTCAACAGCTTGTATGACGGTCTTCCCAAATCCCTTATCCAGCGCCTACAAGTGGTACAAAACACGGCAGCCAGAGCCATCCTGAGACCTAAACCCAGATCTAGTATGACCCCTATTCTTAAGTCTACACTGGCTCTGCATAAAAGAACGGATCAACTTCAAAGCGATGAGCATCTTCTTTAAAGCTTTCCACGGCTTAGGAGCCGGCTACCTAAATAAGCGTGTTAATCGCTATACAACATCTAGACCCCTAAGTTCTTCCAATGCCAACCTGGCCATCCTGCCTAAAATATGACGTGCCAGCACTGGAGGCAGATCCCTCAGCTTTCTAGGCGCAAAATTGTGGAATAGACTCCCTCAGTGTCTGAGACTAACCGCATACATACTTTCTTTCAGGAAGAACTTAAAAACCTGGGGGCATATTAGCAAGGGCACTATCGCCGCTTTAGCGGCACTTTTTGCCGCTAAAGCGGCGATATTCATATCGCCCTATCAGCAAACTGTCTCTAACAGCAGTTAGCGACAGTTTGCGGGCATTAGCGCCCGTTTTTTACTGCTTTGCATGTCAGCGATATTTATCGCTAATGACATGCAAAGTGGGCGTTCCCGACGAACAAACCTGGGAAACACCCGCTAACAGGCCTATCGCCTATTAGCAAGGTGGCCATGGCCCCAGTTAGCGACGTGAAAAGTCGCGCTAACCGGGGTCATCGCCATTTATTTAACACCTGCAATTAGCAGGTGTTAGCCATACCTAACATGGGGGGTGGATTATGCTGATATGACCACAGGGTTGTATCAGCAAGGTGTTCTCCCTTCTCCATGCAACATCGCTGGTTTTTCAGCGATGTTGGCCCATTTCCCCCGCTATCGCTGGAATATTCATCGCCATAGCGCTAATCGTTGCTAATACAGCGTTAGCATGGCAATATATTCCAGCGATAGCCGGCGATAAAAAAAATCATGCTAAGCAGGGTTAGCGATGATTATTGCCTCTTCTTGCTAATATGCCCCCTGGCTTTTTAATAACTGATGGGTCTTTTACGCACGTTTTCCTCCCGCTGTCACGCGTCAGGACACTCTAGTCTGAGTAGCTGCGCACTTTATTAAATACACTTTTTCATTTCATTAGGACCCTGACAGTGCAAAGGAACACTCGTTCAAATTCTAACGGCCTTATTTATGAGGACTTGCTTCACTTTTATGCCTCCGGTGCGTCACTTTTTGTGACGCACCGGCCTGACGCACCGGCAGCGTAAACAATTTGCTATGTTGCGCCCTATTTACAAAGTGACGCATCTAGGCAGATGCGTCACTTTGTAAACCCCTGCAATACATTATACCTGCGCCAGTTATAATGTATGCAGGGTGGGTGTTCCCACGCAAAAAGCCTCGCAGAAGTGGAGCATTGAAATCTATGAGAACACAGTGCGCCACTTCTAGGACGCCATTGCGTCAATATCTTACACCTGCCTCACAGCAGGCGTAAGACTGATGCAGGCCCTTTCACATGGGGCTTGCCCCATGTGAAAGGACACATTGCTGGAGTTGCGTCTATTTTCAGACACACCCCAGCAATGAATCACTTTTGCGCCTACAGATACGTCAGAAATACTGATGTATCTGTAACTCCTTGTGACATGATGCGTCATACAATAAATATGACGCATCCATCATGTCGCAAGGAGGGCGCACTAAGAAGTGACACATCCCTGTTTTCACACAACGATGCATCACTTCTCATAAATAAGGCCGTAAATGTGTTTACATCTAATATTCGGGGATAGTTATGTGTGTTTTCAACATTGTAAAACACACAAGATGATGGACGGAATGTTGCACAATGGCAAACATTCACTACCAGTCACAGATCTGGGTTTAATACATCGTTATTTTGCTTCACCACGCCACCCCAGTTCAGACATGGCCATATGCAAATCAGTCTTGACCCTGTGCCTCATGGGAACAGTCCAGACCGAACTGCCAAGCCATGTCTTCCCTGGACCGGAATCAAGCATCCTAGGACCGGTTTCCGGCATTCAGCTCTCATCAGCCAGGATAGCCTGCCTCCAGTGGCGCAGTGAGCACGGGACCCACATCTGGGCATACCCTTCCCACTTGGGGCGATTGCAAAACACACAAGATGATGGACGGAATGTTGCACAATGGCAAACATTCACCCACAGTCACAGATCTGGGTTTAATTTAATCCATCGTTATTTTGCTTCACCCCGCCACCCCAGTTCAGACATGGCCATATGCAAATCAGTCTTGACCCTGTGCCTCATGGGAACAGTCCAGACCGAACTGCCAAGCCATGTCTTTCCTGGACCGGAATCAAGCATCCTAGGACCGGTTTCGGGCATTCAGCCCTCATCAGCCAGGATAGCCTGACTCCAGTGGCGCAGTGAGCACGGGACCCACGTCTGGGCATACCCTTCCCACTTGGGGTGAATTGCAAAACACATAAGATGATGGACGGAATGTTGCACAATGGCAAACATTCACCCCCAGTCACAGATCTGGGTTTAATCCATCGTTATTTTGCTTCACCACGCCACCCCAGTTCAGACATGGCCATATGCAAATCAGTCTTGACCCTGTGCCTCATGGGAACAGTCCAGACTGAACTGCCAAGCCATGTCTTCCCTGGACCGGAATCAAGTATCCTAGGACCGGTTTCGGGCATTCAGCCCTCATCAGCCAGGATAGCCTGCCAATGTGCAGCATTCCGTCCATCATCTTGTGTGTTTTGCATTTCGCCCTAAGTGGGAAGGGTATGCCCAGACGTGGGTCCCGTGCTCACTACGCCACTGGAGTCAAGCTATCCTGGCTGATGAAGGCTGATAGCCTGAAACCGGTCCAAGGATGCTTGATTCCGGTCCAGGGAAGACATGGCTTGGCAGTTCGGTCTGGACTGTTCCCATGAGGCACAGGGTCAAGACTGATTTGCATATGGCTATGTCTGAACTGGGGTGGCGTGGTGAAGCAAAATAACGATGGATTAAACCCAGATCTGTGACTGGGGGTGAATGTTTGCCAATGTGCAGCATTCCGTCCATCATCTTGTGTGTTTTGCATTTCGCCCTAAGTGGGAAGGGTATGCCTAGACGTGGGTCCCGTGCTCACTACGCCACTGGAGTCAAGCTATCCTGGCTGATGAAGGCTGATAGCCTGAAACCGGTCCTAGGATGCTTGATTCCGGTCCAGGGAAGACATGGCTTGGCAGTTCGGTCTGGATTGTTCCCATGAGGCACAGGGTCAAGACTGATTTGCATATGGCTATGTCTGAACTGGGGTGGCGTGGTGAAGCAAAATAACGATGGATTAAACCCAGATCTGTGACTGGGGGTGAATGTTTGCCAATGTGCAGCATTCCGTCCATCATCTTGTGTGTTTTGCATTTCGCCCTAAGTGGGAAGGGTATGCCCAGACGTGGGTCCCGTGCTCACTACGCCACTGGAGTCAAGCTATCCTGGCTGATGAAGGCTGATACCCTGAAACCGGTCCTAGAATGCTTGATTCCGGTCCAGGGAAGACATGGCTTGGCAGTTCGGTCTGGACTGTTCCCATGAGGCACAGGGTCAAGACTGATTTGCATATGGCTATGTCTGAACTGGGGTGGCGTGGTGAAGCAAAATAACGATGGATTAAACCCAGATCTGTGACTGGGGGTGAATGTTTGCCAATGTGCAGCATTCCGTCCATCATCTTGTGTGTTTTGCATTTCGCCCTAAGTGGGAAGGGTATGCCCAGATGTGGGTCCCGTGCTCACTACGCCACTGGAGTCAAGCTATCCTGGATGATGAAGGCTGATAGCCTGAAACCGGTCCTAGGATGCTTGTTTCCGGTCCAGGGAAGACATGGCTTGGCAGTTCGGTCTGGACTGTTCCCATGAGGCACAGGGTCAAGACTGATTTGCATATGTCTATGTGTGAACTGGGGTGGCGTGGAGAAGCAAAATAACGATGGATTAAACCCAGATCTGTGACTGGGGGTGAATGTTTGCCAATGTGCAGCATTCCGTTCATCATCTTGTGTGTTTTGTTTTCAATATTGTAACACAGCAGCAGCTCAACAATATTACTGCAAATAATCTCTGTGACGCCCTCCCATTTGTTATATGTTAGGCCTTGTTTTGATCTAAAAGAAACTTCTTTTATGTATATTGCATGAAACATAAACACAACATTTCTCTGCAAAATGGCTGTACTAGACTCACACATCAGGTACATAAAAAATAAATTAAAGGAAAACAGTATTTAAAACAATCTGTTTAAGAAATATTAAAGGTCATTAGGGCAAAACTCTGGAAAACGGAGCTTACCCTGTCAGGGGGCCCCCTGAAAGGCTGGGGCCCTGGGCCAGAGCCCAATTTGCCCATGCATTAAAACGTCTCTGGCCCTTGCTGTAGAAACCATTCCTGCTCCTGCTCTTGTTGATGTTTTTCTTAGTGTTGTTGGTGGTTTTGACTGCTGTGAGCCAGCCGCACTGCCCTCAGGCCCGGAAGTTGAACTTGACGCTGGCTGCCCTGCAGTACTTGTTGTGGGCTAAAGTAGCGGGCCTCTAATTCCCAGCCTTTCTTTTTCTAAGCGACTGGCTTCTGCAACTATCCAAGTAGTGTACTTGGCAACATCCCCTTCTGAAAAAGGAATCAATGTGTTCAGTACTGGTTTGTACCGTGGATCCAGAATTGTGGCAGAAATGTAATGGTTGGATGACACAATACCTCTTTGCACCCTTGTGTTTTCAGATAAGCGAAGGGTTAAGCTCTCCACCAACTCATATGCTTCTTTTTTTACCGCACACCTGCGAACATTGCAGACACCCCCTTCAGCTGTTCCTGTAGCATGTGCAACAATGGGATAGCTTGGCCCATAGTACAGTCCTCCTTGCTGACTTCACGTGTGAAGAGCTCGAAAGGAAGTAGCATCTCTGTCAGGCATTTAACTAGGCCCCATTGGTCCATCTCAATGATCATGCCTTTCACAGTAGCATCCCCTCTTTGCATGACATATTCATTGATTGGTCTGTACTGCTCAAACAGACATTCAAGTATGTACTAAGATGAGTTCTAACGTGTTGGCACCTCCTGGATGAGTGCTTTAACTGGCACTCTATGCTCACGTTGAATGATCCTCAGCTGCTTCCGGGCTTTAAAAGAATGGTTGAAATGTATGCAGATTCTTCTACAGGTAGTCAGTAAGTTGCTGACTTGGTCTTCTTTTTTCAGAAAGTCTTGAACAATGATGTTAATGCAGTGCGCCAAACACAGAACCTTGAAATAGCCACCATCGGACATGGCCTTAACTATGTTACTGACATTGTCCGTGGCAACAAAACCAATGTTAAGCCCTCTTGGGCGCAGCCATTCAAAGAACCTGCTGTCAAAGTCTTCCAAAATGTTTGCAGCAGTATGGATTTCTCCATGGCGAACATCGCTACAGTTGCATTTTTCGGAGTAGCATTAAAAATCTTAGCAGTGTCAGCAACACCTGCTGCAGATATCTTTTCTCTAACCCCCACAAAAGAATTCCAGTGTGCAGTGATGCACATGTAATCAGTGGCTTGGCAACTGTTCCACATGTCTGTTGTTAGGTGGATAGTGTGAACAGCACTCTGCTGCAAAGCTTGTCCAAGCAATTCCAGCACGTCATGATGTAGTGCTGGAACAGCAACTCTGGCGAAATAGGACCGGCTGGGAACCTTCCATTTTGGGCAGATGGCTTTCGCAAATTCTAGAAAACCCACCCCTTCCACAAAAGAAAAAGGGAGGAGGTCCAGCGCTAACATTTTAGCCAGCTTCGCATTGTACAAACGTGCCGTTGGGTGGTTGCGTTCGTACTGCCCATCCGACCTAAACATGCTGAGAATGGTAGGCTGGATTTTTTTCTTTTCTGGTGCCACTGATGCAGGTGATTTCTTGATGCGAGAAGTTGTTAGGCTCAACGCCGCACATTTTTTCATTGCGGTACTCTCTTGCCTGGACCCCTTGGTGTCTTAGCCTGACTCTTACTCTTGTGTCACTGAGATGTTGTTGATGAGGATGTGGGCGGTACCACTGCACTGCTGGGGACAGGGCTAATTTTTGTACCAGAGAAAATAAATGTCTCCCTCTTGTTCACCTTCCACTGCGATCGTATTTTCTACTTCTTCATCCCCACCAACAGCAACGGGTACAGATTTTTGGCCACTAAGGTGCGCCTCCCACTGAATCAAGTGATGTTTTTTCAGATGGGTTGTTTGGCCTCCGGTGAGATAGTTTGTACCAAGCTTACCCCGACTAACACCTTGTCCACAAATGGAGCATATAGCAATGTTCACCTCCTTCGTGCTAACCAAAAGAAAGTCCCAAACTGGGAAGGTCAATTTCATGGCGCTGCTGCTGGTGCCACTTGCAATGCTGGATGAACTGGTAAGTGGGCATGAAGTTTGACTCTCTGCAGTACCGACTTCTACAGAGGTGGTACTTGTGGTGGATGTACATGGCTGCCGGCGAAATATGGAAGCTGGAGGAGGTGTTGGTGGTATCATCTGTGTTGGTGGTGTCCATGCCACATCCCTCACAGCAATTTGGGATGGGGTAATGTCGGTCTCCACTGGGGCGGGACTAATGTCCATGATGACTGGCTCGTCATCATCATCCTCCTCTTCTATATCTAGGTCCATAACTCTAAGGCTTTCTGGAACCTTCCTTTTCCCTAGCCTTGTCTCATGGCGTGTCTCACTCTCAGACTGAGGTGGGATCCAAGTGGCCTCTAGATCATCAAAAGGGGGGCTTGCAGAAGAAGTTGATGGACTAACCCTCCTTTTCCTTGCTGGGGATCTGGGAGACAATGGATTTTCTGAAAGAGTGGCTTGCGCTTCTTCCTCTGCAGGAAGCTCTATCTCCTGAACTGCCCCTACTTCAGGAGGAACAACTACTATTGGGGGTGGTTGCAGCTGTTGTTTCCCACTTATCTCAGGTCCCTGCATTGATTGGGTACTACTTTGCGATAACGATAAGTCAATTTCAACATCACTGCTCGTCAGCTTTGCCGTGATTAGACTGGGCGCCTCTGCGACATACATGGGTTTGGGGAATATGACTCAGTACATCGCATAGCAATACTACGCATGCCATTACAACACGGGTATTACTACGCGATGTCAATTACAACGACTGCCATTACAACGCAAATTTTTACCAAGACTTTGCGTTTACCACGCATGCTATTTTAATGCAACGGCATGCGTGGTAAAGGTATACTCATGGTAAACGTTTGCAAGGTAAGTGACTCCACCCTACCCTACCCTAAACCCTAATATAGTACCACTGCATGACCATCCCCTGACCCCCAGTTCTCTCCCTACAATAACACTACACTACCCTGCACGACCCCCCGACACTAACCTAAATCCTAAAACACTACCCTACACTACACAAACACCACAACACTACCCTAAAACACTACCCCCAGCACGACCCTCCCCCTACCCTAGTCCGGTCCCTACACTCAAACACTACCCTGCAAGACCCCCCAACACTACCCTAAAACCTAAAACACTACCCTACACTACACAAACACAACACTACCCTAAACCACTGACCCCAGAACGACCCTCCCCCTACCCCCAGTCTGGTCCCTATACTCTAACACTACCCTGAACAACCCCCAACCCTACCCTAAACCCTAAAACACTACCCTACACTACACAAACACTACAACACTACCCTAAACCCTTAAACACTACCCCCGCACGACCCTCCCCCTACCTCCAGTCCGGTCCCTATACTCAAACACTACCCTGCATGACCCCCCGACACTACCCGAAACCCTAAAACACTACCCTACACTACACAAACACTACAACACTACCCTAAACCCTAAAACACTACCCCGCATGACCCCCAGTCCAGCCCCTACACTCTAACACTACCCTGCATGACCCCCCGACACTACCCTAAACCCAAAAACACTACCCTACACTACACAAACACCACAACACTACCCTAAACCACTACCCCCAGCACGACCCTCCCCTACCCCCAGTCCGGTCCCTACACTCTAGCATTACCCTGCATGACCCCCCCACACTACCCTAAATCCTAAAACACAACCCTGCACTACACAAACATTACAACACTACTTCGACACTACCCTTAACCCTAAAAAAGTAAACCCTACCACAAGCCCCATCCCCCTTACCTCTCTCTCCTTGTGGTTTCTCTCTCCTGGTTCCAGTGTCGTCTAAGGGGCGGTGCACGTCGTTGTGAGGAAACGGAACAGCCTCAGTTTCCTCACAACGATGTGGATAGCCTTTACATCGCATGCGTTGTAAAAGCACACGCGATGTAATGGTATGCGTAGTAATGGCCACGCGTGTTACATCGCATGCGTTGTAACGCATGCGATGTAATGACTTGTGGGGTAACAGCCTCGTTGTAATGGCTATTTACCGGGTTTGGGCTTAGGTTGAAGGAGTGGGTCCACTGATGCGGGGGTGCTGTTCCCAACTTGCTTACCGGACACCGCTGCTGCAGGTGCAATTTTTTGTTTCCCCA
This sequence comes from Calotriton arnoldi, assembly GCA_963921515.1. Classification (NCBI taxonomy): domain Eukaryota; kingdom Metazoa; phylum Chordata; class Amphibia; order Caudata; family Salamandridae; genus Calotriton; species Calotriton arnoldi. The sequence goes on from CAWUFW010009677.1 coordinate 620,234, forward strand.
AAAAGATTTTGGGCAGCACACCAGTCTTGGTAAGTGGCAGTTCCTTCTTATCACTGGTAACTTTCTTGGTAATGGAGGACCTGGTACCTTTCTTTGGGGCCATCTTCTTCAGGTGTCAGCAGCACACAGTGGCACAAGTTGAAGAGCTGTCTGTGGTCACACGACATGTGACGTCGTGCACAGCAGGACTTCTGTCTGGCAGTACAATGGGTGATGACGCCTCCTCCTCTTTTGTGCACCTAAAAGCAAAGAAGCAAGAAGAACATCAGTGAAATGTGGTATTCATAATTGTGGTTCAATTACTACTAGCACAAACAAACAAATATAATATATAACTTTGTGTGTGGTCACACTTGTTAGTGTTATTACATTTTTTACCTCAGTTATTAAAAAAACATAATACAGTGTAGACATTTGTGAGACTTTGACAAAATCAAGGGCTTTCATGGTTGGTGTACTAGTGTACAGGACACTGAGGAAGGATAGGAAAGAAGAAGAAAAACAACAAAAATATGAATGTAACGGACCCTGTTTGGCATTGTGCATCACGTGGGATTCTGCATTCAGGGAGTTGCAGCTGGCAATGGATAGAAGCAATTAGCCAAGAGTGTAAGAAGCTGGCACTGTATACTATACCAAAATGAGGTATAGTGTGCACAGAGTCCAGTGGAACCCAAAAGGTAGGCAGAGGTAAAGTAGATAGCACCTCACTCTCTAGTTGTGGTAGTGTGGGCGAGCAGTAAGGCTTTATCAGAAGACAGTGTTAAGCATTTGTTGTATACACTCAGTCAGCAAATGAATTCACACACTCAAAGATTGAACTTCAGACCAATTGTTTTTGCATACAAATATTCTTTTAGTTATTTTATTTCCTAGAACCAAGCAAGCCTGGCACAGGTAAGTGATAAATACTTTGCAGTAAATATACAGTAGTAACACAGTTTGGATTGCAATTGTAAATGTAATTTGATTTAATTACAGTAGTGTTACTGATAATGCAATACTTTTCAGAATACAGTACATATACTTTGTATGGGATTTTTTGTAAAATTACAGGTAAGTTACTTTTGAGATTACTTTTCTTACACAGTGTAGTATACTTGGATACTAGAGATTAGGTGGGGGGTTTTTAGTTAAGACAGGAAAGTGGCGCTCAGGCTATTGCGTATACTAACTATAGGCTTATATGCATGCGATGCCTCCAGGTCAGGGGATTAACCCAATAACCCCTGAAAAATGTGTGAATCGCAGGATCCACACTGTAAATTGAGTACTGTCCTGGGCACACGCGGTGAGGGTATTGACAATATATTAGTCTGTTACAAAATGTTATATAAATGCAGAGGTCGGCATCAGTATTAGAACAAAAAAGGGGTTTATTTATGTCTCAACACCAACTATGTTGAATACAAAAGGCCAGCCGACACGTGTTTCGTCACTGGGAAAATTCCCGTGACTCATCAGGGCGGGCTGGAATGCAGCCTAGGCGGAATAAAGGTAAAGCATGGGTTTGGAGTTGCCAGGTACCTGTGATGGCAGGTAGTGGCTGTCCAATGTCCGGCGTGGTGAAAGGGTAAACCGACAGCCAGGCGAAGTGCAGAATCTAGCTAACCTGGGTACGGGAAGACTAGGAGAATAATATTGGCGAGTTGTCGCAGAACTCTGGAGTCCGGTGCGGAGGAAGACGTCAGGACAATTGGACCGAGTAGTGAGATGCTGAATGCTTTTGTTCTAATACTGATGCCGACCTCTGCATTTATATAACATTTTGTAACAGACTAATATATTGTCAATACCCTCACCGCGTGTGCCCAGGACAGTACTCAATATACCTGGATACTACACTGGGACATTTCCTATAAACAGGTAAGTAAAATCGTTTTTGTTAGTGAGTACAATTTTGAAGAATTTCTTTAGGTTTTCCGACTCCACACTTTGAAACTTTTCAAAGAAAAACAGTCAATGTTATCCTATGAAGGAAAATAGTGTTATTAGTTTAAAGGTAAGTACTTTGTTGTGGGAGTTGGTATTCTGGGGTTAGACACAGGGGTCCCCCAGGGTCAAGGATGCACTCTTGTTACACCCTCAGCGGCACTAGGGTAGCCGGTTGCAGAGTGCTGAGGCCCAATGTTATCCAACGGGGGATAGGGGGCCCCTGGTTGGTGGCTGCTGACGAGCAGGTCACTGGGTTGTGGGACAAAGCTCATGGACTTAAGCTCAGGGCAAATGGGGGTTTAGGCCAGCACAAAAGTTGCACCCTCAGCGGCACTGGGGCGGCCGGGTACAGAGTGTAGTTTTGGCGTCGGAAGCCATGTAGCTTTCAATGGGGAGTCTCCGGTTTGCAAACACACTGTAGGCTTGGGGACGAAGGTCTTCTGGGTGCGACCAACACTTGGAGAGGTAAGTTGGGATCTTGGGGGTTGATTAGGCACCATCGGTTGGGCCACCCAAGGCTGTGGGGCATCAGTTGCAGGGGTGCCTTTTAGGGTCAGATCGTTTTACCAGCTCCTGGTCACGGTTGGGGGGACCTTCCGGTTTGAGGCCGCAAATGTCAGATGGAGGCTTGAGGCAGGTCAGGGGTCACTGGATCTCGGGTCAGGATCACAAGGTGACCTCCTCTTGGTGTTGGGCCACTCGAACTCGGGCCGTTGGTGTCGGGTACAGATTGGTGCAAACTTGTGGATCCTTGACGAGCTGGTGTCTGGTGTTTGAACACATCCGTTGTTCAAGGGAGACAAAGTCTTTGGGATTGAAGGCAGGCTGGTCCTCTGGGTTTCTCGAGGTTGCTATCTTCAGGACACACCAGTATTTTGCTGGAGCAGGTTTGAGGTGGGGACAGGCAGGTAGGGCTGAGGCCAAATCAGTGGGCGTCCTCCTCTTGTTAGCTTCAGCACAGCTGTTCGGTCCTTGTTCTTCTTTTCTTCTTGCAGGTTCTTGTCTGACTTCTTGGTTCAGGGCTGCCCCCTAAATACTGTATTTAGGGGGCGTTTTAGGGGTCTCGAGGGGACTTAGGGGACTACACCCTGGGTGTGTTCACCCCACTTGGGGGAGTGAGTGCAATCCCTAATCCTGATTGGGAAGTGCCTGCCATCTGCAAGATGGGCTGGCAAATTTTTCCTGCCTGTCTTCCCGCTGAAAAGGAGGGGAGACGGGAAGGGGGCCTGCTCCTGATAGCAGGAGAGGCTGGGGGTCAATTACAAAGGCTGCCAGGCCTTTGAAGCTCCCCTGCCACAGATGGCTCTTCCTGGCCTGGGGCAGGTGTGAACACCTCCACCCATGAAAGGCTTTGTTTCTGGGCTCAGGGAGCGAAGGCTCCCACCCTAGAGGTCAGGAAACATGTCTCGTGGTGGCAGGCTGGTGTTTACCAGTCAGGGAACCCACCAAAGGCTGGCTGTTTTTCAGGGGGCATCTCGAAGATGCCCTCTGAGTGCATTTTTCATTAAATCCCACACTGGCATCAGTGTGGGTTTAATGTGCTGAGACGTTTGATACCAAACGTCTCAGTTTTTAGTGTAGCCATTATGGTGATGTGGAGTTTGTAATGACAAACTCCCAGCACCATATACTCTTAAAGGCAGCACTGCACTTACAATGTCTAACAATGGACTTAGAGACTGTAGAGGTACAGGGCTCATACACCTGTACCCTCACCACTAGTATAGGGTACCCAGCTAGAGGGGTGACTGATCTATGCCAGGGCAGGGGGTTGTAGGCTTGGCACACAGGGATGTGTGCCATGTTGACTCTTCACCTTGTTCTGCACCAAAACATGCAGCCTGCAAAGGCAGTGTGTGAGTGTAAAGGTACAGGACCTCTAAGGGTGGGACAATAAGTGCTGCAGCCCTTAGAGGCCTTCCCTGGTCACAGTGCCCTGGGTACCTGTGGTACCATTTACCAGGGGCTGACCTGTGGCCACAGAGTGCCAATTGGGTGTAGAAGATACCGTTTTGGGGAAAGAACACAGGCCCTGGGAACCTGATTGGCAGGGACCCAGGGCACATCAAGTCAAAGTGCATCAGTAGTCTGGCAAAAAGTAGGGGGGTTACTGCAACAGAAACCCAGCTTCCTACAAAGAGGAAGAAAGGAAATAGAAGGACATGCAGGCCTAATGCAGAAGCACACTGGCTGCCTTCACAAAATGGCCACCAGCCACATGACCAGGCTACCACAACAAGCAGCAATAAGCCAAGAGGAACAAAGGAAAGAAGACATGCAGGCCTATGGCAAAAGCAAGCACACTAACTACCACCACCACAAAATGGCCACCAGCCACATGGTCACTCACAAGCAACAACAAAAAGCAGCAGGCCTGGAAAACAATGAACTCAAGCAGGCCTATATGGACACAGACTTTACAAAATGGCCCCTTCCCACATGGGAGGCTCAGCCAAGGCAAATGCTGGCCCACTATTACAGACACACTCACACCCTACCCAGACAAAGAAGGCATGCTTAACAACACAGCTTTAATACAACAATGCCAAAAATGCAAATCCACAGGGCTAAAAAAGGTTTGCAAGTTACACAACAACCACACACATCCAACAACGGCATTTATTCAACGCACATGAAAAAAGTGAAAGCCCCCCAAAAAACACATTTTGCATTTCCATACAATTCCATCCATGCCCTATATGATGTTTAAATTCAAGAGACGCCACATAAACAGTTGTTTCATGCACCCATGAGTAACTCCGGGCCTATTGGTTGGAAAACCCATTGGCATACTAGGCCACATAGTGAATCAATTAATTCAAATCAATAATATTGTACATTTATTAGAAAATATAGTGAACTGTGCTACATTTTTTGATGGATAAAAGAAGAAAAAATTGCATGCAAAACAACAACCAGCAAGAAGGCATGGCCACCACAAAGAAAGCTTGCAGGCCTAATGCAGAAGCACACTGGCTTTCCCTTCACAAAATGTCCACCAGCCACATGGCCAGGCCACAACAACAAGAAAGGGAAGATAGACAATGCAGGCCTTTGGCAAAAGCACACTGGCTGCCTTCAAAAAATGGCCGCCAGCCACATGGAAAGGCAGGCCACAACAACAAGAAAGTGAAGACAGACAATGCAGACCTATGGCAAAAACACACTGGTTGCCTTCACAAAATGGCCACCAGCCACATGGCCAGGCAGGCCACAACAACAAGAAAGGGAAGACATATAAAACAGGCCTAAGGCAAATGCACACTGGATGCCTTCACAAAATGGCTGTCAGCCACATGGCCAGACAGGGCACAACAAGAAGCAATAAGCTAAGAGGAACAAAGGAAGGAAGACATGTAGGTCTATGGAAAAAGCCCTACCACCACCACAAAATGGCCACCAGCCACATGGTCACTCACAACGACAACAAGCAGGAGGCCTGGAAAACAATCAATTCAAGCAGGCCTATATAGACATGGATTTTACAAAATGGCCCCTGGCCACACGGGAAGGCTCAGCCAAGACATATGCTGGCCCACTATTACAAACACACTCACACACTGGCCAGACAAAGGAGGCATGCTGAACAAAACAGCTTTAATGTAACAATGCCAAAAACAAAAATCCAAAGCGCTAAAAAAGGTTTGCAAGTTACAACCACACACATCCAACAAAGGCATTTATTTGACACACATAAAAAAAGTGAAATACGAAAAAAAACACAGTTTGCATTTCAATCCAATGCCATCCAGGCCCTAAATGATGATTAAATTCAACAGACACTACAGAAACAGTTGTTTCATGCACCCATGAGTAGCTCTGGGCCTACTGGCTGAAAGGCCTATTGGCAGACTACTCGGCTAGTGAATTAAATAAATACTGCAAATTGATTTCAAAAGTTGTAGAAAATGTAGTGAACTTTGCAAAATGTTTCCTTTATAAAAGTAAAATAGAAGAAACATTACATACAAAGAAACAACTAGGCCCCTACTGAAACTACAGGCCACCCACCACAATACATTTAAAAAAAAATGAAAAGTACAAATAAACGTAGGTGCAATGCCCCATCAAACAAACAACACCAACTTAAATCTTAAACCCAAACATCCTTAAATCCAATGATATATGATGCAGCAGAAACAAAGAGTGATCCTTCCAGCTCCAAATCCAAATGAAAAGTGAACAGGAGATGGACAAAGCACTGGGAGGAGGCTGCTGGATAGGAACAGGAAGTTGGAGACTCTGGGGCACTTCCTTCCTCTTAAAAAAAGTAAAAAAATGAAAAAGGACTCCTTGCACAAAAAAGTACAGCCAAATGTCATTCCGAGGAGTTTTTTTAATTCCAAATCATCATTTCAAGACAGTATTGATGCTGTTTGAGAGAGATTTTTCTCCAGATTGCAAATTCTACGTATTCGGGATCGCAATCTTCACAAAACTTCCGCCGGAAGTCCGTTGGCACACCCGAATGATGTTTCCGCGCTTGTACAATCTTGCGGGACCATGCGGCAGGCTACCAAATCTCGTGGTGCTAGCAAACGGATGGGAAATATTGTCCACGAATGCAGGCATCCCAGTAAGTTGCTCCCGTGCATGCAAAAACACATTTTGAGCACGCAAACACAAAATAAATTCCGCTCCATCGCGAAGCGCAGACTTTTTCGGTAACTCCGCATTCTATGCGGAACACAGAGTTGCCAAAAATCCGCAAACTCCGCGAGCAGAGCGGATTTTACACCCAGGGTTAGTGTTAAATTGATACTAATGGTGCACAAACCACCCTTGCTTCTTTCTGCACCTCTCTTGCCTCTTTCTGCATTTCTCTTGCTTCTTTCTGCACATCTCTTGCCTCTTTCTGCATTTCTCTTGCTTCTTTCTGCTCCTTTCTTCCTTTTTCTGCACCTCTCTTGCCTCTTTCTGTACATCTTTTCCACTTTCTGTACCTCCCTTTTTTATGCACCTCTCGCTTCTTTCTGACCTCTCTTGCTTCTTTCTTCTGTACCTCTCTTGTCTCTTTATGCACCTCAGTTGCTTCTTTATGCACCTCTCTTGCTTATTTCTGCACCCCTTTTGCCTCTTTCTGAACCTCTCTTGTTTCATTCTGCAGTTATCTTGCTTCTTTCTTCACCTCTCTTGCTTCTTTCTGCAACGCTCTTCCCTCTTTCTACACCCCTCTTCCCTCTTTCTGCACCTCTGTTGCATGTTTCTGTACCTCCCTCGCCTATTTCTGCATTTCAATTACTTATTTGTGCACTTCTCTTGCCTCTTTCTGCACCCCTCTTGCCTCTTTCTGCAGCCCTGTTGCTTCTTTCTGCACTTCTCTTGCTTCTTTCTGCACCTCTAGTGCTTCTTTCTCTACCTCACTGGCCTTTTTCTGCACCCTCTTCTCTCTTTCTACACCCCTCTTCCCTCTGCATCTCTGTTGCATGTTTCTGTACCTCCTGTGCCTATTTCTGCACCTCTCTTGCCTCTTTCTGCACCCTTCTTGCCTCTTTCTGCACCCCTGTTGCTTCTTTCTGCACTTCTCTTGCTTCTTTCGGCACCTCTATTGTTTCTTTCTGCACCCCTGTTGCTTCTTTCTGCACTTCTCTTGCCTTTCTTCTGCACTTCTCTTGCCTCTTTCTGCACTTTTCTTGCCTCTTTCTGCACCTCTCTTGACTCTTTCTGCACCTCACTTGCCTTTTTCTTCACATCTCTTGCCTCTTTCTGCACTTCTCTTGCCTCTTTTTGCAGTTCTATTGCTTCTTTGTGCACTTTTCTTGCCTCTTTCTGCACCCCTCTTACCTCTTTCTGCACCGCTGTTGCTTCTTTCTGCACTTCTCTTGCTTCTTTCTGCACCTCTATTGCTTCTTTCTGTACCCCACTACCTTTTTCTGCACCCTCTTGCATCTTTCTGTACCCCTCTGTCCTCTTACTGCACCTCTCTTGACTATTTCTGCACCTCTCTTGACTCTTTCTGCACCTCACTTGCCTTTTTCTTCACATCTCTTGCCTCTTTCTGCACTTCTCTTGCCTCTTTATGCAGTTCTATTGCTTCTTTGTGCACTTTTCTTGCCTCTTTCTGCACCCCTCTTGCCTCTTTCTGCACTGCTGTTGCTTCTTTCTGCACTTCTCTCGCTTCTTTCTGCACCTCTATTGCTTCTTTCTGTACCCCACTGCCTTTTTCTGCACCCTCTTGCATCTTTCTGTACCCCTCTGTCCTCTTACTGCACCTCTCTTGACTCTTTCTGTACCTCTCTTCCCTCATTCTGCACCCTTTCTCCTCTTTTTGCATCTCGCTTGCCTCTTTCTGCACTTCTTTTCCGGCACCTCTGTTGCTTCTTTCTGCACTTCTCCTGCCTTTCACTGCACCCCTCTTGGCACTCTCTGCACCTTTGTTGCTTCTTTATGCAGTTCACTTCTTTCTTTCTGCATTTCTCTTGCTTGTTTCTGCAAATCGCTTGCCTCTTTCTGCAGTTCTCTTGTCTCCTTCTGCACCTCTGTTGCTTCTTTCTGAAGTTCTCTTCCCTATTTATGTACCCCCTTGCTTCTTTCTGCACCCCTTTTCCCTCTTTCTGCGCCTAAGTTGCTTGTTTCTGCACCTCTCTTGTCTCTTTCTGCACTTCTCTTGCCTCTTTATGTACCTCTCTTGCATCTTTCTGTACCTCAGTTGCCTCTTTCTTCATTTCTCTTGCCTCTTTTTACACCTCACTCTCTTCTTTCTGCACCTCTCTTGCCTCTTTCTGCACTTCTCTTGCCTCTTTGTGCACCTCACTCTCTTCTTTCTGTACCTCTCTTTCCTCTTTCTTTACTTCTCTTACATCTTTCTTCACTTCTCATGCTTTTCTCTGCACCTCTCTTGCCTCTTTCTGCACTTCTCTTGCCTCCTTCTGCACTTCTCTTGCTTCTTTCTGTGCTTTTCTTGCTTCTTTCTGCACTTCTCTTGCCTCTTTCTGCACTTCTCTTCCCTGTTTCAGCATTTCTTTAGCTTCTTTCTGTGCTTCTCTTGCTTCTTTCTGTGCATCTCTTGCTTCTTTCTGTGCTTCTCTTGCCTCTTTCAGTGCTTCTCTTGCCTCTTCCTGTGCCTCTCTTGCTTCTTTCTGCATGTCTCTTGCCTCTTTCTGCACTTCTCTTGCCTCTTTATGCACATCTGTTGCTTATTTCTGCACTTCTCTTGCTTCTTTCTACACCTCTCTTGCTTCTTTCTGCATCCCTCTTGCCTCTTTCTTCACCTCTCTATCTTGTTTCTTCACTTCTGTTGCTTCTTTTTGCACCTATATTGCATCTTCCTGCACCTCTCTTGCCTCTTTCTGCACCTCACTTGCCTCTTTCTCCACTTTCCTTGCCTCTCTCTGTACATCTCTTGCCTCTTTTGGCACCTCTCTTGCCTCTTTCTGCACTTCTCTTGCCTCTTTCTGCACCTCTCTTGACTCTTTCTGCACCTCTCTTGACTCTTTCTGCACCTCACTTGCCTTTTTCTTCACATCTCTTGCCTCTTTCTGCACTTCTCTTGCCTCTTTTTGCACTTCTCTTGCTTCTTTCTGTGCTTCTCTCACTTCTTTCTTCACTTCCCTTACCTCTTTCTACACTCCTCTTGCCTCTTTCAACACTTCACTTGCTTCTTTCTGTGCTTCTCTTACTTTCTGTGCTTCTCTTGCCTCTTTCTGTGTGTCTCTTGCCTCTTTCAGCGCTTTTCTTGCCTCTTTCTGCACTTCTCTTGCTTCTTTCTGCATCTTTGATATGTCTTTCTGCACTTTCCTTGTTCCTTTCTGTACCTGTCTTGCTTCATTCTACACCCCTATTCCCTCTTTCTGCACCTCTCTTGCTTGTTTCTGCACCTCTCTTGCCTCTTTCACCACTTTTCTTGCCTCTCTCCATATATCTCTTGTCTCTTTCTGCACCCCAGTTGCCTCTTTCTGCACTTATCTTACCTCTTTCTCCACCTCTTTCAGTGCTTCTCTTACTTCTCTTTGCACATCTCTTGTCTCTTTCTGCACTTCTCTTGGCTCTTTCTGCACCTCTCTTGACTCATTCTGCACCTCTCTTGCATCTTTCTGCAGCTCACTTGCCTTTTTCTTCACATCTCTTCCCTCTTTCTGCACTTCTCTTGCCTCTTTGTGCACCTCACTCTCTTCTTTCTGTACCTCTCTTTCCTCTTTCTGTACTTCTCTTGCATCTTTCTTCACTTCTCTTGCTTTTTTTCTCTACTTCTCTTGCCTCTTTATTCAATTCTATTGCCTCTTTCTGCACCTCTCTTGCCTTTTTCTGCACATCTCTTGCCTCTTACTCAATTCTCTTGCCTCTTTCTGCCCTTCTCTTGCCTCTTTCAGCATTTCTCTAGCTTCTTTCTGTGCTTCTCTTGCTTTATCTGCACATCTCTTGCTTCTTTCTGTGCTTCTCTTGCCTCTTTCTGTGCTTCTCTTGCCTCTTTCTGCACCTCTGTTTCTTCTACCTGCACTTCTCTTGCCTCTTTTTGCACCCCTCTTCCCTCTTTGTCTACCCCTGTTCCATCTTTCTGCACCTCTCTTGCCTCTTTCTGCATGTCTTGTCACTTTATGCACTTCTCTTGCCTCTTCATTCATCTCTGTTGCTTATTTCTGCACTTCTCTTGCTTCTTTCTACACCACTCTTGCCTCTTTCTGCACCTCTATTGCTTCTTTCTGCACCTCTCTAGCTTCTTTCTGCACCCCTCTTACCACTTTCTACATCCATCTTCCCTCTTTCTGCTCCTCTCTTGCCTCTTTCTGCACCTCTTTTGCCTCTTTCTTCACTGTGCTTGCCTCATTCTGCACCACTGTTGCTTCTTTCTGCATTTCTGTTGCTTCTTCTGCACCTCTCTTGCATCTTACTGCACCCCTTTTCCCTCTTTCTGTATCTCTCTTGCCTCTTTCTGCACTTCTCTAGCCTTTTCCGCATCTCTGTTGCTTCTTTCTGTACTTCTCTTGCCTCTTACTGCACATCTTTTGCCTCCTTCTGCACCTTTGATGCGTCTCTCTGCACCTCCCTTGTTTCTTTCTGCACCTCTCTTGCTTCTTTCTGCACCCCTCTTACCTCTTTTTCCATCCCTCTTGCTTCTTTCTGCACCCCTTAACCTCTTTCTGCACCCCTATTCTCTCTTTCTGCACCTCTCTTGCTTGTTTCTGCACCACTCTTGCCTCTTTCTCCACTTTTCTTGCCTCTCTCCATACATCTCTTGCCTCTTTCTGCACCTCAGTTGCCTCTTTCTGCACTGCACTTGACTCTTTCTGCACCTCTTTTGCCTCTTTGTGCTCCTCACTTGCATTTTTCTTCACATCTCTTGCTTCTTTCTGCACTTCTCTTGCCTTTTTCTGCACTTCTCTTGTCTCTTTCTGCACCTCTCTTGACTCTTTCTGCACCTCTCTTGCCTCTTTCTTCACCTCACTTGCCTCTTTCTGCACCTCACTTGCCTTTTTCTTCACATTTCCTGCTTCTTTCTGCACTTCTCTTGCCTCTTTCTGAACTTCTCATGCCTCTTTCTACACCTCTTCTGACTCTTTCTTCACCTCTCTTACCTCTTTCTGCACCTCACTTGCCTTTTTCTTCACATCTCTTGCTTCTTACTGCACTTCTCTTCCCTCTTTCTGCACTTCTCTTTGTTCTGTCTGCGCTTCTTTCACTTCTTTCTGCACTTCTCTTGCCTCTTTCTACACTCCCCTTGCCTCTTTTAACACTTCTGTTGCTTCTTTCTGTGCTTCTCTTACTTCTTTCAGCACTTCTCTTGCCTCTCTCTGTGCTTCTCTTTCCTCTTTCAGCGCTTCTATTGCCTCTTTCTGCACTTCTCTTACTTCTTTCTATACTTCTCTTGCCCCTTTCTGTACTTCTCTTGCCCCTTTCTGCTCTTCTTTTGCCTCTTTCTGCACCTCTGTTGCTTCTGCCTGCACTTCTCTTTCCTCTTTAAATACTTCTCTTGCTTCCTTCTGCTCTTTTCTTACCCCTTTCTGTACTTCTCCTACCTCTTTGTGTACTTCTCTTGCCTCTTTCTGCACCTCTGTTTCTTCTTCCTGCACTACTCTTGTTTCTTTCTGCGCCCCTCTTGTCTCTTTCTGCACCCCTCATCCCTCATTCTCCACCTCTGTTTGATCTTTCTGCACCCTTCTTGCCTCTTTCTGCATGTCTCTTGTCTCTTTATGCACATCTCTTGCATCTTTCTGCACCTCTGTTGCTTCTTTCTGCACTTCTCTTGCTTCTTTATGCACTGCTCTTGCCTCCTTCTGTACCTCTGTTGCTTTTTTCTGCACTTCTCTTGCCTCTTTCAGCATTTATCTTGCTTCTTTCTGCGCTTCTCTTGCTTCTTTCTGTGCCTCTTTCTGTGCTTCTCTTACATCTTTCAGCGCTTCTCTTGCCTCTTCCTGCACTTCTATTGCTTATTTATATACTTCTCTTGCCCCTTTGTGCACTTCTCTGGCCTCTTTCAGCACCCCTGTTGCTTATTCCTGCACTTCTCTTGCCTCTTTCTGCACCCCTCTTAGTCTACCCCTGTTCCATCTTTCTGCACCTCTCTTGCCTCTTTCTGCATGTCTCTTGTCTCTTTCTGCACTTCTCTTGCCTCTTTCTGCATCTTTGTTGCTTATTTATGCACTTCTATTGCTTCTTTCTGGACAACTCTTGCTTCTTTCAGCACCTCTGTTGCTTCTTTGAGCACTTCTCTTGCTTATTTCTGCACTTCTCTTGACTCTTTCTACACTTCTGTTGCTTTTTTCTGCAGTTCTTTTAATTCTTTCTGCACCTCTCTTGCATCTTCCTGCACCCCTTTTCCCTCTTTCTGTACCTCTCTTGCCTCTTTCTGCACTTCTCTTGTTTCCCTTGTTTCTTTCTGCACCTCTCTTTCTTCTTTCTGTACCCCTCTTACCTCTGTCTGCACCTCTCTTGCCTCTCTCTGTTCATCTCTTGCCTCTTTCTGCACCTCAGTTGCCTCTTTCTGCACTTCTCTTGCCTCTTTCTGCACCTCTCTTGACTTTCTGCACCTCTCTTACCTCTTTCTGCACCTCACTTGCCTTTTTCTTTACATCTCTTGCCTCTTTCTGCACTTCTCTCACTTCTTTCTTCACTTCTCTTGCCTCTTTCTGCACTTCTCTTGCTTCTTTCTGCACTTATCTCACTTCTTTCTGCACTACTCTTGCCACTCTCTACATTCCTCTTACTTCTTTCTGCACCTCTCTTGCCTCTTTCTGCATGTCTCTTGCCTCTTTCAGCACTTCTCTTGCCTCTTTCTGCATCTCCGTTGCTTATTTCTGCTCTTCTCATGCTTCTTTCTACACCACTCTTGCTTTGTTCTGCACCTCTGTTGCTTCTTTCAGCACTTCTCTTGCTTCTTTCTGTACCTCTCTTGCTTCTTTCTGCATCCCTCTTGCCTCTTTCTTCACCTCTCTTGCTTGTTTCTTCACATCTCTTGCCTCTTTATTCACTTCTCTTGCCTCTTCCTACGCATCTGTTGCTTTTTCCTCCACTTCTGTTGCTTCTTTCTGCACCTCTCTTGCATCTTCCTGCACCACTTTTCCCTCTTTCTGTACCTCTCTTGCCTCTTTCAGCACTTTTATTGCCCTTTTCCATCCCTCTGTTGCTTCTTTCTGTACTTCTCTTGACTCTTACTACACCCCTTTTGCCTCTTTCTGCACCTTTGATGCATCTTTCTGCACTTCCCTTGTTTCTTTCTGTACCTCTCTTGCTTCTTTCTGCACCCCTCTTACCTCTTTTTCCATCCCTCTTGCCTCTTTCTGCACCCCTCTCGGCTCTTTCTCCACCCCCTTGCCTCTTTCTGTACCCCTATTCCCTCTTTCTGCACCTCTCTTGCTTGTTTTTGCACCTCCCTTGCCTCTTTCTCCACTTTTCTTGCCTCTCTCCGTACATCTCTTGCCTCTTTTTGCACCTCTCTTACCTCTTTCTGCACTTCTCTTGCCTCTTTCTGCACCTCTCTTGACTCTTTCTGCACCTCTCTTGCCTCTTTCCGCACCTCACTTACCTTTTTTTTCACATCACTTGCCTCTTTTTGCACTTCTCTTGCTTCTTTCTGTGATTCTCACTTCTTTCTGCACTTTTCTTGCCTCTTTCTACAATTCTCTTGCCTCTTTCAACACTTCTCTTGCTTCTTTCTGTGCTTCTCTTACTACTTTTTGTACTCTCTTGCCTCTTTCTGCACTTCTTTTGCCTCTTTCTGTACCTATCTTGACTCATTCTGCACCTCTCTTGCATCTTTCTGCATATTACTTGCCTTTTTCTTCACTTCTCTTGCCTCTTTCAACACTCCTCTTGTCTCTTTTAACACTTCTCTTGCTTCTTTCTGTGCTTCTCTTACTTCTTTCTGCACTTCTCTTGCCTCTTTGTATGCTTCTCTTGCCTCTTTCTGTGCTTCTCTTGCCTCTTTCTGCAATTCTCTTGCTTCTTCCTGCACTATTCTTGTTTCTTTCTGCACCCCTCATTGTCCACCCCTGTTTGATCTTTCTGCACCCCTCTTGCCTCTTTCTGCATGTCTCTTGTCTCTTTCTGCACATCTCTTGCATCTTTCTGCACCTCTGTTGCTTCTTTCTGCACTTCTCTTGCTTCTTTCTGCACTGCTCTTGCCTCCTTCTGTACCTCTGTTGCTTCTTTCTGCACTTCTCTTGCGTCTTTCAGCATTTCTCTTGCTTCCTTCTGCGCTTCTCTTGCTTCTTTCTGTGCCTCTCTTGCCTCTTTCTGTGTTTCTCTTATATCTTTCAGCGCTTCTCTTTCCTCTACCTGCGCTTCTATTGCTTATTTATATACTTCTCTTACCCCTTTGTGTACTTCTCTGGCCTCTTTCTGCACTTCTCTTGCCTCTTTCAGCACCCCTCTTAGTCTACCCCTGTTCCATATTTCTGAACCTCTCTTGCCTCTTTCTGCATGTCTCTTGTCTCTTTCTGCACTTCTCTTGCCTCTTTCTGCATCTTTGTTGCTTATTTCTGCACTTCTATTGCTTCTTTCTGGACAACTCTTGCTTCTTTCAGCACCTCTGTTGCTTCTTTGAGCACTTCTCTTGCTTGTTTCTGCACTTCTCTTGCCGCTTTCTACAACTCTGTTGCTTTTTTCTGCAGTTCTTTTAATTCTTTCTGCACCTCTCTTGTATCTTCCTGCAACCCTTTCCCTCTTTCTGTACCTCTCTTGCCTCTTTCTGCACTTCTCTTGTTTCCCTTCTTTCTTTCTGCACCTCTCTTTCTTCTTTCTGCACCCCTCTTAACTCTGTCTGCACCTCTATTGCCTCTCTCTGTTCATCTCTTGCCTCTTTCTGTACCTCAGTTGCCTCTTGCTGCACTTCTCTTGCCTCTTTCTGCACCTCTCTTGTCTTTCTGCACCTCTCTTGCCTCTTTCTGCATCTCACTTGCCTTTTTCTTTACATCTCTTGCCTCTTTCTGCACTTCTCTCACTTCTTTCTTCACTTCTCTTGCCTCTTTCTGCACTTCTCTTGCTTCTTTCTGCACTTATCTCACTTCTTTCTGCACTTCTCTTGCCACTCTACACTCCTCTTGCCTCTTTCTATACTCCTCTTGCTTCTTTCTGTGCTCCTCTTACTTATTTCTGCACCTCTCTTGCCTCTTTATGCATGTCTCTTGCCTCTTTCAGCACTTCTCTTGCCTCTTTCTGCATCTCTGTTGCTTATTTCTGCTCTTCTCATGCTTCTTTCTACACCACTCTTGCTTTGTTCTGCACCTCTGTTACTTCTTTCAGCACTTCTCTTGCTTCTTTCTGTACCTCTCTTACTTCTTTCTGCATCCCTCTTGCCAATTTCTTCATCTCTCTTGCTTGTTTCTTCACATCTCTTGCCTCTTTATTCACTTCTCTTCCCTCTTCCTACGCATCTGTTGCTTTTTTCTGCACTTCTGTTGCTTCTTTCTGCACCTCTCTTGCATCTTCCTGCACCACTTTTCCCACTTTCTGTACCTCTCTTGCCTCTTTCTGCACTTTTCTTGCAATTTTCCATCCCTCTGTTGCTTCTTTCTGTACTTCTCTTGCCTCTTACTGCACCCCTTTTGCCTCTTTCTCCACCTTTGATGCATCTTTCGGCACTTCCCTTGTTTCTTTCTGTACCTCTCTTGCTTCTTTCTGCACCCCTCTTACCTCTTTTTCCATCCCTCTTGCATCTTTCTGCACCTCTCTTGGCTCTTTCTCCACCCCCTTGCCTCTTTCTGTACCCCTAGTCCCTCTTTCTGCACCTCTCTTGCATGTTTTTGCACCTCTCTTGCCTCTTTCTCCACTTTTCTTGCCTCTCCGTATATCTCTTGCCTCTTTTTGCACCTCTTTTACCTCTTTCTGCACTTCTCTTGCCTCTTTCTGCACCTCTCTTGACTCTTTCTGCACCTCTCTTGCCTCTTTCCGCGCCTCACTTACCTTTTTCTTCACATCACTTGCCTCTTTTTGCACTTCTCTTGCTTCTTTCTGTGCTTCTCTCACTTCTTTCTGCACTTTTCTTGCCTCTTTCTACAATCCTCTTGCCTCTTTCAACACTTCTCTTGCTTCTTTCTGTGCTTCTCTTACTACTTTTTGCACTCTCTTGCCTCTTTCTGCACTTCTTTTGCCTCTTTCTGCACCTATCTTGACACATTCTGCACCTCTCTTGCATCTTTCTGCATATCACTTGCCTTTTTCTTCACTTCTCTTGCCTCTTTCTGCACTTCTCTTGCTTCTTTCTGTGCTTCTCCCACTTCTTTCTGCACTTCTCTTGCCTCTTTCAACATTCCTCTTTCCTCTTTCAACACTTCTCTTGCTTCTTTCTGTGCTTCTCTTACTTCTTTCTGCACTTCTCTTGACTCTTTCTGTGCTTCTCTTGCCTCTTTCTGCACTTCTCTTGCTTCTTTCTACACTTTTCTCACCCCTTTCTGCACTTCTCTTGCCTCTTTCTGCACTTCTCTTGCCTCTTTCTGCTCCTCTGTTGCTTCTTCCTGCACTTCTCTTGCATCTTTCTGTACTTCTCTTGCTTCTTTCTGTACTTTTCTTGCACCTTTCTGTACTTCTCTTGCTTCTTTATATACCTCTCTTGCCACTTTCTGCACTTCTCTTGCCTTTTCCTGCACTTCTCTTGACTCTTTCTGCAACTCTGTTGCTTATTCCTGCAAGTCTCTTGCCTCTTTTTGTACCCCTCTTCCCTCTTTGTCAACCCCTGTTCCATCTTTCTGCACCTCTCTTGCTTCTTTCTGCATGTCTCTTGCCTCTTTCTGCACTTCTCTTGCCTCTGTCTGCATCTCTGTTTCTTATTTCTGCTCTTCTTTTGCTTCTTTCTACACCACTCTTGCTTCGTTCTGCACCTCTGTTGCTTATTTCAGCACTTCTCTCACTTCTTTCTATACCTCTCTTGCTTCTTTCTGCATCCCTCTTGCCTTTTTCTTCACCTCTCCTGCTTGTTTCTTCACCTCTCTTGCCTCTTTATTCACTTCTCTTGCCTCTTCTTTCCCCTCTGTTGCTTTTTTCTGCACATCTGTTGCTTCTTTATGTAACTCTCATGCATCTTCCTGCACACCTTTTCCCTCTTTCTGTACCTCTCTTGCCTCTTTCTGCACTTCTCTTGCCATTTTATGCACATCTGTTGCTTCTTTCTGTACTTCACTTGCCTCTTACTGCACCCCTTTTGCCTCTTTCTGCACCTTTGATGCATCTTTCTGCACTTCCTTTGTTTCTTTCTGCACCTCTCTTGCTTCTTTCTGCACTCCTCTTACTTATTTTTACATCCCTCCTGCCTCTTTCTCCGCCCCTCTTGCCTCTTTCTGTACCCCTATTCCCTCTTTCTGTACCTCTCTTGCTTGTTTCTGCTCCTCTCTTGCCTCTTTCTCTACTTTTCTTGCCCCTCTCCAAACATCTCTTACCTCTTTTTGCATCTCTCTTGCCTCTTTCTGCACTTTTCTTGTATCTTTCTGCACCTCTCATGACTGTTTCTGCACCTCTCTTGCCTCTTTCTGCAGCTCAGTTGCCTTTTTCTTCATATCTCTTGCCTCTTTCTCCACTTCTCTTGCCTCTTTCTGCACTTCTCTTGCTTCTCTCTGTGCTTCTCTCACTTCTTTCTTCACTTCTCTTGCCTCTTTCAACACTTCTATTGCTTCTTTCTGTGCTTCTCTTACTTTCTGCACTTCTCTTGCCTCTTTCTGTGTGTCTCTTGCCTCTTTCAGTGCTTCTCTTGCCTTTTCATCACTTCTCTTGCTTCTTTCTACTCTTCTCTTGCCTTTTCTGCACTACTCTTGCCTCTTTCTGCACTTCTGTTGTTTCTTCCTGCACTTCTCTTGCCTCTTTCTGTACTTCTCTTGCTTCCTACTGCTCTTTTCTTGCCCCTTTCTGTAATTATCATACCTCTTTCTGCACTCCTCTTGCCTCTTTCTGTACCTCTATTGCTTCTTCTTGCACTTCTCTTGCTTCTTTCTACACCCCTCTTGACTCTTTCTGCACCCCTCAACCCTCATTCTCCACCCCTGTTCCATCTTTCTGCACCTCTTGCCTCTTTCTGCATGTCTCTTGCTTTTTTCTGCACTTCTCTTGCATCTTTCTCCACCTCTGTTGCTTATTTCTACACTTCTCTTGCCTCCTTCTGTACCTCTGTTGCTTTTTCTGCACTTCTCTTGCCTCTTTCAGCATTTCTCTTGCTTCTTTCTGCGCTTCTCTTGCTTCTTTCTGCACCTCTCTTGCCTCTTTCTGTACTTCTCTTGCCTCTTTCTGCACCTCTGTTGCTTATTCCTGCACTTCTCTTGCATCTTTCTGCACCCCTCTTCCCTCTTTCTCTTCTCCTGTTCCATCTTTCTGCACCTCTCTTGCCTCTTTCTGCATGTGTCTTGCTTCTTTCTGCACTTCTCTTGCCTCTTTCTGCATCTTTTTTGCTTATTTCTGCTCTTCTCTTGCTTCTTTCTGCACCACTCTTGCTTCGTTCTACACCTCTTTGCCTTTTTCTTCACCTCTCTTGCTTGTTTCTTCACCTCTCTTGCCTGCTTATTCACTTCTCTTGCCTCTTCCTTCGCCTCAGTTGTTTTTTTCTGCACTTCTCTTGCATCTTTCTCCACCTCTGTTGCTTATTTCTACACTTCTCTTGCCTCCTTCTGTACCTCTGTTGCTTTTTCTGCACTTCTCTTGCCTCTTTCAGCATTTCTCTTGCTTCTTTCTGCGCTTCTCTTGCTTCTTTCTGCACCTCTCTTGCCTCTTTCTGTACTTCTCTTGCCTCTTTCTGCACCTCTGTTGCTTATTCCTGCACTTCTCTTGCATCTTTCTGCACCCTCTTCCCTCTTTCTCTTCTCCTGTTCCATCTTTCTGCACCTCTCTTGCCTCTTTCTGCATGTGTCTTGCTTCTTTCTGCACTTCTCTTGCCTCTTTCTGCATCTTTTTTGCTTATTTCTGCTCTTCTCTTGCTTCTTTCTGCACCACTCTTGCTTCGTTCTACACCTCTTTGCCTTTTTCTTCACCTCTCTTGCTTGTTTCTTCACCTCTCTTGCCTGCTTATTCACTTCTCTTGCCTCTTCCTTCGCCTCTGTTGTTTTTTTCTGCACTTCTGTTGCTTCTTTCTGTTCCTCTTTTGAATCTTCCTGCACCCCTCTTCCTTCTTTCTGCACCTCTCTTGCTTGTTTCTGCATCCCTCTTGCCTCTTTCTCCACTTTTCTTGCCTCTCTCCAAACATCTCTTACCTCTTTTTGCACCTCTCTTGCCTCTTACTGCACTTCTTTTGCCTCTTTCTGCACCTCTCTTGACTCTTTCTGCACCTCACTTGCCTTTTTCTTCACATCTCTTGCCTCTTTCTGCACTTCTCTTGCCTCTTTCTGCACTTCTCTTGCTTCTCTCTGCACTTCTCTCACTTCTTTCTTCACTTCTCTTGCCTCTATCAACACTTCTATTGCTTCTTTCTGTGCTTCTCTTACTTTCTGCACTTCTCTTGCCTCTTTCTGTGCATCTCTTGCCTCTTTCAGCGCTTCTCTTGCCTATTTCATCACTTCTCTTGCTTCTATCTACACTTCCTTTGCCCCTTTCTGCACTTCTCTTGCCTCTTTCTGTACTTCTCTTGCCTCTTTCTGGACCTCTGTTGTTTTTTCCTGCGCTTCTCTTGCCTCTTTCTGTACTTCTCTTGTTTCCTTCTGCTCTTTTCTTGCCCCTTTCTGGACTTCTCTTGCCTCTTTCTGCACCTCTGTTGCTTCTTCCTGCACTTGTCTTGCTTCTTTCTGCACCCCTCTTGACTCTTTCGGCACCCCTCATCCCTCATTTTCCACCTTTGTTCCGTCTTTCTGCACCCCTCTTGCCTCTTTCTGCATGTCCCTTGCCTCTTTCTTTACTTCTCTTGTGTCTTTCTACACTTCTGTTGCTTATTTCTGCACTTCTCTTGCTTCTTTATGCACTGCTCTTGCCTCCTTCTGTACCTCTGTTGCTTCTTTCTGCAATTCTCTTGCCTCTTTCAGCATTTCTCTTGCTTCTTTCTGTGCTTCTCTGGCTTCTTTCTGCGCCTCTCTTGCCTCTTTCAGCACTTCTCTTGCCTCTTCCTGTGCTTCTCTTGCTTTCTTAAATACTTCTCTTGCCCCTTTCTGCACTTCTCTTGCCTCTTACTGAACTTCTCTTGCCTCTTTCTGTACCTCTGTTGCCTATTCCTGCACTTCTCTTGCATCTTTCTGCACCCCTCTTCCCTCTTTCTCTTACCCTGTTCCATCTTTCTGTACCTCTCTTGCCTCTTTCTGCATGTCTCTTGCCTCTTTCTGCACTTCTCTGGCCTCTTTCTGCATCACTGTTGCTTATTTCTGCACTTCTCTTGCTTCTTTCTATACCACTCTTGCCTCTTTCGGCACCTCTTGCTTCTTTGAACACTTCTCTTGCTTCTTTCTACACCTCTGTTGCTTCTTTATGCACCCCTCTTACCTCTTTTTCCATCCCTCTTGCCTCTTTCTCCACCCCTCTTGGTTCTCTCTCCACTCCCTTGCCTCTTTCTATACCTCTGTTATTTTCATCTTTACGTGTTTCTTCTTTTTGCACCTCTCTTACTTCTTCCTGCACCACTTTCCCTCTTTCTGCACCTCTCTTGCTTCTTTCTGCATCCTGTTTTGCCTTTTTCTACACCTCTCTTGCCTCTTTTAGCACATCTCTTGCCTCTTTCTACACTTCTCAAGCCTCTTTCTACACCTGTTGTATCTTTCTGTACTTTGCGTGCTGCTTTCTGCACCTCTCTGCCTTTTTTATGCACCCCTCTGTTGTCTCCTTCTGCACCCCTCTTTCTGCACCTCTCTTGTTTCTTTGTGCGCCTCTCTTGCCTCTTTCTGCACTTCTGTTGCCTATTTCTGCACCTCTGTTACTTCTTTCTGCACTTCTCTTGCTTCTTTCTGCACCTCTATTGCTTCTTTCTGCACCCCTCTTACCTCTTTTTCCATCCCTCTTGCCTCTTTCTGCACCCCTCTTGGCTCTTTCTCCACCCCCTTGCCTCTGTCTACACCTCTGTTGTTTTTATCTTTACTTCTGTTTCTTCTTTTTGCACCTCTCTTACATCTTCCTGCACCACTTTCCCTCTTTCTGTACCTCTCTTGCATCTTTCTGCACTCCTCTTGCCTTTTTCTGTACCTCTGTTACTTCTTTCTGTACTTCTGTTGCCTCTTACTGCACCCCTTTTGCCTCTTTCTGCACCTTTGATGTGTCTTTCTTCACTTCTCTTGTTTCTTTTTGCACCTCTCTTGCTGCTTTCTGCACCCTTCTTACCTCTTTTTCCATCCCACTTGCCTCTTTCTGCACCCCTCCTGCCTCTTTCTCCACCCCTCGTGCCTCTCTCTGCTCTGCTTTATCCTCTTTCTGCACCACTCCTGCTAGTTTCTTCACCCCTCTTACCTCTTTTTCCATCCCACTTGCCTCTTTCTGCACCCCTCCTGCCTCTTTCTCCACCCCTCGTGCCTCTCTCTGCTCTGCTTTATCCTCTTTCTGCACCACTCTTGCTTGTTTCTGCACCTCTCTTGCCTCTTTCTCCACTTTTCTTGCATCTCTTGCCTCTTTCTGCACCTCAGTTGCCTCTTTTTGCACTTCTCTACCCTCTTTCTCCACCTCGCTCTCTTCTTTTTGCACCTATCTCGCCCCATTCTGCACTTCTCTTGCCTCTTTCTGTACCTCTCTTGACTCTTTCTGCACCTCTCTTGCCTCTTTCTGCACCTCACTTTCCTTTTTCTTCAAATCTATTGTCTCTTTCTGCATTTCTCTTGCCTCTTTCTGCACTCCACTTGCCTCTTTCAACACTTCTCTTGCTTCTTTCTTTGCTTCTCTTACTTCATTCTGCATGTCTCTTGTGCCTCTTTCTGCTTTGCTTTTTACTCTTTCTGCACCTCTCCTGCTAGTTTCTTTACCTCTCTTGCCTCTTGCCTCTTTCTGCATCCCTCTTGCCTCTTTCTGTATCACTTTTCCCTCTTTCTGCATCACTCTTGCTTGTTTCTGCACCACTCTTGCCTTTCTCCACTTTTCTTGCATCTCTCCGTACATCTCTTGCCTCTTTCTGCACCTCAGTTGCCTCTTTTTGCACTTCTTTAGCCTCTTTCACCACCTCACTCTCTTCTTTTTGCACCTATATTGCCTCATTCTGCACTTCTCTTGCCTCTTTCTGTATCTCTCGACTCTTTCTGCACCTCTCTTGCCTCTTTCTGCACCTCACTTTCCCTTTTCTTCATATCTATTGTCTCTTTGTGCACTTCTCTTGCCTCTTTCTGCACTTCTCTTGCTTCTTTCTGCACTTCTCTTACTTCTTTCTGAACTTCTTGTGCCTCTTTCTGCACTCCTCTTGCCTCTTTCTGCATCTCTCTTGCTTCTATCTGCATCCTGTCTTGCCTTTTTCTACACCTCTCTTGCCTCTTTTAGCATATCTCATGCCTCTTTCTGTACTTCTCAAGCCTCTTCCTGCACCTCTTTTGTATCTTTCTGTACTTCGCTTGCTTTTCTCTGCACCTCTCTGTCTTCTTTATGCACCCCTCTATTATCTCCTTCTGCACCCCTCTTCCCTATTTCTGCACCTCTCTTGTCTCTTTGTGCGCCTCTCTTGCCTCTTTATGCACTTCTGTTGCCTATTTCTGTACCTCTGTTACTTCTTTCTGCACTTCTCTTGCTTCTTTCTGCACATCTATTGCTTCTTTATGCACCCTCTTACCTCTTTTTCCATCCATCTGGCCTCTTTCTGCCCCCCTCATGGCTCTTTCTCCATCCCCTTGCCTCTTTCTACACCTCTGTTGTTTTTAGCTTTACTTCTGTTTGTTATTTTTGCACCTCTCTTACATCTTCCTGCACCACTTTCCCTCTTTCTGTACCTCTCTTGCCTCTTGCCGCCCTTCTCTTGCCTTTTTCCACACCTCTGTTACTTCTTTCTGTACTTCTCTTGCCTCTTACGGCACCCCTTTTGCCTCTTTCTGCACCTTTGATGCGTCTTTCTTCCCTTCTCTTGTTTCTTTTTGCACCTCTCTTGCTGCTTTCTGCACCCCTCTTACCTCTTTTTCCATCCCACTTGCCTCTTTCTGCACCCCTCCTGCCTCTTTCTCCACCCCTCGTGCCTCTCTCTGCTCTGCTTTATCCTCTTTCTGCACCACTCCTGCTAGTTTCTGCACCCCTCTTACCTCTTTTTCCATCCCTCTTGCCTCTTTCTGTATCACTTTTCCCTCTTTCTGCATCACTCTTGCTTGTTTCTGCACCACTCTTGCCTTTCTCCACTTTTCTTGCATCTCTCCGTACATCTCTTGCCTCTTTCTGCACCTCAGTTGCCTCTTTTTGCACTTCTTTAGCCTCTTTCACCACCTCACTCTCTTCTTTTTGCACCTATATTGCCTCATTCTGCACTTCTCTTGCCTCTTTCTGTATCTCTCGACTCTTTCTGCACCTCTCTTGCCTCTTTCTGCACCTCACTTTCCCTTTTCTTCATATCTATTGTCTCTTTGTGCACTTCTCTTGCCTCTTTCTGCACTTCTCTTGCTTCTTTCTGCACTTCTCTTACTTCTTTCTGAACTTCTCGTGCCTCTTTCTGCACTCCTCTTGCCTCTTTCAACACTTCTCTTGCTTATTTCTTTGCTTCTTCTACTTCATTCTGCACTTCTCTTGTCTCTTTCTGTGCTTCTCTTGCCTCTTTCAGCATTTCTCTCGCCTCTTTCTGACTTCTCTTGCCTCTTTCTGCACCTCTGTTGTTTTTTCCTGCACTTCTCTTGCCTCCTTCTGTACTTCTTTTGCTTCCTTCTGCTCTTTTCTTGCCCCTTTCTGTACTTCTCTTTCCTCTTTCTGCACCTCTGTTGCTTCTTCCTGCACTTATCCTGCTTCTTTCTGCACCCCTCTTGACTCTTTCGGCACCCCCATCCCTCATTTTCCACCCCTGTTCCGTCTTTATGCACCCCTCTTACCTCTTTCTGCATGTCCATTGCCTCTTTCTTTACTTCTCTTGCGACTTTCTGCACATCGGTTGCTTACTTCTGCACTTCTCTTGCTTCTTTCTGCACTGCTCTTGCCTCCTTCTGAACCTCTGTTGCTGCTTTCTGCACTTCTCTTGCCTCTTTCAGCATTTCTCTTGCTTCTTTCTGTGCTTCTCTTGCTTCTTTCTTTACTTCTCTCGCCTCTTTCTGTACTCAAATAGGAAGTGCAAGCTGTCAAGTTTAAAGGTCTGTGTGCTCTTGTGACTGAGGTATATGTCTACTTGTATATGTATTCTCACATGTGTTATGCATCTGAAGATGATAGTTTAAAAACGGGTAGCTTCTCCTATAGGTGGTTAACTGTTCTCAGTTCTGCTCTGTCATTTGGTTGCACAGGCAGACATGTCTTTTGTATATATGTGTTATAGAGCCCCTCAAATATAATATTGAATACCCATGTGCCCTGTATTATGAGCATAAACAAATACATACATCTTTTTGTACACACATTTACAGAATATGCAGTTTGAAACACAGATATTCAAGTATTTGTATGTTTATTTTATGTAACATGTCACAAGGTAAAAGCAGAGACACATGCATGCATAACTTCACAAACTCGATCAGACTTGCAACACTGATATGGTTAGGATTTCTGTGTTACATTTGGCAGGCCTAACATTCTGCACAGTCGATGAATAGTGACCCTTCAAGAGAAAAGTGAGGTTTAAGACATCTTGGGAGAAGGATTAGTGATTAGGCTACTTTGTATGAGTCTGTGGAAAGGTACAGTCAAAGTAGGCCTCTTTCTGCACCTCACTTTGCTTGTTTCTACACTTCTCTTGCTTCCTTTTGCACCTTTCATCCTCTTTCTGGACTTCTGTTGCCTCTTTTTGCATTTTTTGTGCTTCTTTCTGCACCTTTCTTCCTCTTTCTTCACCTCTCTTCCCTTTTTATGCAATTCTCTTGCTTCTTTCTGTGCCTGTCTTCCTCTTTCTGTACATGGTCTACCTTTGTAGGCATATTAGAAATTAGCATTTAAAAAACCTTAGATATTCACTGAAAAAACCACAGGTTTCAGGGACGTTATAGTTAGGCTGACATTCCACTCATATAAAACCAGAGAAATTCAGCCGTTACAGTTAGCTGAGCTAATTATAACTCACGCCCTCGCAATGCACTGCTGATGACGTCACATATTACAGCATTCATGACATGGTCAGTGACATCACTGATGACATGACTTATGTCATCTCAAATGACATCACTGATGACATCATCCACTTAATATATGATGCACCTCCTCACACCCTAATATAACCTTTCATACACTCACTCTAAAATATAGACTGCCGTTCTCGAAACCATAGACACACCAATACCAGTTAGTACATACCCACTCACTGATTCATAGGTCTGCACACACATCCACTCACCCATAAAGTCACTCATACACACAGTCACTCTTCAATACATCCACTGATTTATGCACTCATACACCCATACAGACACTCACACACTGCCACCGTCATTCCCAATAGATAAAATGGCAGCCACAACCTTCTATTCAGGTTGTGACCAGCCAATCAGAGCATTCCAGTTGGCGCGTGCATTCGTCAATCATTGCAAAAGCTTCGTGAAATATCCGCGGCCAGAGATATCACTATAATGTTAAACTTACATTTCTCAAAAACTACTAAATGGATTTACACCAAATAGGCAAAAGGCACTTCCTTGAAAAACATAAAAAAACAAGAAAAGGGGGCAGGGTAGACCCTGACCCCCTGGGCCTGCTGTGGGGTTCCACAGGGACCCCCAAGACCAAAAAAAGCATTTTTTTAAAAACAAAATGGCAGAATTTGCACTGGGTGCGGGAATCCTGCTGAGAAAATAAAACAAAATGAAGCGCGGACTCCCGCGCTTCGTTATTGTTAAGCCCTCGGGTGGGCCAGGTCCCGGGGGCAATCCCAAATTATAAAGCAGGGGCCCGTGGGGCTCCCTGCAGCCCTGGGGACTGCCACCTCCCCGGGGCTTCATTGATGATTTGCGGGGGCACGCAGCTCCCCCACACTCCCCGGGGACCACCACCTCCCCGGGGCTTTGCCAATTAAATGCAGGGAGCACGAGGCCCCCTGCAGCCCCAGGGACCGCCACCTCCCTGGGGGCTCTGTTTTTTTTAAAAACATGTGTTTGGGGGGCTGGAGCCCCCCACATGCCCTGGGGACCACCACCTGCCCGGGGCTTTAGAAATGAAGGGAGGGGGGCCTTCCGGCCCCCCTTCTGGAGCCCTAGATGGCCCTGGGGACCGCCAACCCCCAGGGCCGGCTCCTGCAATGTCCCGGGGTGCCCACCCCAGGACATTGCCATTTGGTATGGCAGGGCGGGAGCACGGCTCCCGCCCTGCCATAGCAAACTCTTCTTTGCTTGATTGAAGCGAGAGCAGGTAAATGTAAAAGAAGGGGGACCACACAGCCCCCCTTGTAATTTTTTTTTTTTTTTAAAGCTGGCATCTAGCCGGAGGCCACGCCCCCTTTCTCCACCACTCTGCAAACGCGCCCCCTGGTGTGTTATTAGTTGGGGAATTAATTCCCCTTGAATACTGAGGGTCCCTGGGGGCCAACTAGCCCACCAGGTACCTCCAGTATGCACCACAGAGCTGCATTGCAGAGAGGTGGTCCGAGGCAACGCCCCTTTTCACACCACTCTGCAAACATGCCTCTTGGCACCCTGCTGGTGGGGCGATGAGATCCTCTTGTGTCCTGAGGACCTCAGGACACAAGTGGACTTTATCCCCTGAGCAGCAGTGCACCAAGAGGCGTGTTTGCAGAGTGGTGTAAAAAGGGGGCGTGGCCTCGGACACCCTCTCTGCAATCCAGCTGTGTGGCACTTACTGGAGGTACCTGGTCGGCTAGTTGGCCCCCAGGGACCCTCAGTATTCAAGGGGACTCAATTCCCCAACTTAGAACGCACCAGGGGGGCGTGTTTGCAGAGTGGTGGAGAAAGGGGGCGTGGCCTTTGTCTACCTCTCAGCAATCCCACTGTGTGGGGCTTACTGGAGGTAAGAGGTAGGCTAGTTGGCCCCTAAAGGACCCCCATCAGCGAAGGGGACTTCAATCCCCATCCGAGAGCGCCCCAGGGTGCTCGTTTGTAGAGTGGTGAGCAAAGGGGGCGTGGCCTGCCACCAGTACTTACCAATGCTGCTGTGTGGGACTTACTGGAGGTAATAGGAGGGGTAGTTGGCCCCCAAGGATGTCCTTGGGGTCCAACTACACCTCTTGTTACCTCCAGTAAGTCCCACACAGTGGTATTGCTAAGACGTCTTCGGAGGCCATGCCCCCCTTTCTCCACCACTCTGCAAACGCGCCTCCTGGCAGACTATGGGATGGGGATGAAGTCCAATTTACTCCTGAGGGAGTTTGGGGGCCAAGAAGCCCTCCTGGTACCTCCTGTAAGTCCGACGCAGCGGAATTCCTGAGCGCTGGTCAAAAGCCCAGCACCCTTTCTTCACCACTCTGCAAACGTGACTACTACTTAAAGAAGCATCTTTCTGCATCTCTGACTTAGAGGTGGTTTTAATCCCCCTGCCCTATTATTTACTAGGGCCTTACAGAGGAGGTCATGCCAATCACAGGGGTATCCCAACCCATAGTGTACCATAGTGTATGTAGGTGTTTTCACCTTCTAAGTGTCTTTTAGCATAGCACTGGCTCCGGGCCTGGTTAGTTAGAGTCAGTTACCACCAGTACCAGTCAGCAAAAAGTTGGGGGCACAGGATGAGTTTGCAACAAGGCCTCTTTCTGCACCTCTGTTGGTTCTTTCTGCATATCTCTGGCCATTTCCATTTCATAAAACTTTATTTCGGCTCACATGGCCATAAAAGCACAGTAAAAATACAATGGATTACATACAGTTCATAGAAAAGTCAAGATTGCTATTCTAGAGCAGCTTTTCCACTCATCAACCGTGGTACTAAGAGAGACATAAAGTGCTTGTGCAGTATACGAACGTCATAAAACCTCTACATTTGTCAAACAATGGAGTTCCATAGAATACATAAATTTGGTTAGAGAGATAGCTTTTTCAGAGGATCATCTTTGCTCAATTGTATATTACGTTTAAAATTACAGGTACACATAGAGCAATATCGATTGAACACATGAGCAATACCTGGGCGAAACACTGGTCGTAGTGGTCCTCCTGTTTAGTTCTTCTGGGCTACTAATCTATTTTTAAAAGTGCTTTAAAAGAAGAGCTCAGGCCCTTCTAGAGTGTAAGTACAAAGCTCTACTAAGATAAGAATTAATACATTTTGAGAGAACAACATTTACTCAACCATCATGTTAGCCCCCACTTGGCAGCACGGAAATTAACTAGAGCTGAAACAGTAAAGAGCAAACAATATGTACATTTGGTGTAGACGAGAGTTGATCATTAATTATTGCTTGTTCGTGTTGACAAGGGAAAAAGTAAAACCAAAATTTAACAGTAAAAATATAAGCAGGAGGTAATCATCAGTTATTGCTCATTCCTATTAACAGTGGGGCATATTTACAAGGACGGCGATAAATAAACGCAAAGCGCGCTTAGCGCTTTTCTATTTATCGCCGTCTATCGCTGGATTATATCGCCCTGTTAGCACGTTATTTACAACGCTTTTCCCAAGGGCGATATAATTACCAGCGATAGCGGGGAAATCGCCGTTTTGCAGGGAACATCGCTGGTTTTCCAGCGATGTTCCCTGCAAAACGGTGATAACCTTGCTGATACGACCCTGTGGTCGTATCAGCACAATTCACCCCCATATTAGGTATGCCTAAGTCTGCATTTTAGCAGACGTTAGTTTTCGGCGAAAACAGCGATTTTCGCCCAAAACTAACGTCTGCTAAAATGCGTTGGCAGCCTTGTAAATATCGCGATGTGCACATCAGCGATATTTACAAGGTTGTACTGCCCAGTGACGCCCACTTTGCCTCTCATTAGAGGTGCAAAGCGAGGCGTAGGGTAAAAGGGTGCTAACATGCGCTAATGCATGCTAGCACCCTCTTGTTAGTAGGGCGATAGTTTTATCTCCGCTTTTTTGGCTTTAAAAGCCGAAAAAGCTCTTGTAAATATGCCCCAGTGTTCTTTAGAATGACTCTACGGGTACACCGCATGGCAAATAAAAAGCGTGAAATGGAAAACACGAAGGGCATGTGAGTATCACATTTTAATAACTTGTACACATGGCTACAATGACTAGACCCCAGGTTCCTGCAAAGCTGAAGTAGGCAACGAGACCTTGCCCACCTTTAGCCCTGACAGAAGAATAGCACATGAAGTTCAGTCTCGTCTGCATTCTTACACGCTGGGCAACCCCTATTAGAAGAGCCCCCCCACTTGTTTGTAAATGAGCGCAGTGGAAGGACTCCATGTCTGAATTGTAAATAGAGCTTCTTGGCGAGGAGCGGCTGGATGTCGTCCAACACCAATTCACGGCTATGTCTGTTTTTACTTCCAGAAATTCAGCAGTCAGTCGGCCCAATGTAGGCCTCCTCTCGAGCTGAGCGAGTTTGTGGTCTCTATAGCTCTCCAACAAGGCCTTTCTGGGGGTCGTTTGGCAGATTTCTTCTGCTTTATTCCATAAGTTACCCCTACCCAGGGCCTCATATGTGTTAATATACAGCAACCATGGTAGCTTCCCCGCACCTTGCATCCCCATAACTTCAATCAGCTCTTCCCTGTACGGAGCTAGTTCAGGGGTGCTCCACAGACGGCGCCAGTATAATAGGGGTGAAAGGGAAATTTCATCCGCAATGGGCCTAATCCCAAGATCCATTCGGAGAGGTGTTAATGGTGTACTAGAAGGGAGGCCCACAAGTTGTCTAGCAAATAAGTTCTCAGTACGCACTAACAAGCCAGATGCGCAATGGCCCCATAGTTCAGCGCCATACAAAGCAGCACTCCTGGCCTGGACTTTATAAATTTCCGCCGCTGGTCCAACCAGTTTTTCGGTACAGCTCCTGTATAATTTTAAGGTACCCCCGTTGTCTGGGTTAGTTTTAGACTTGCTTTGCTGATTTGGGCAACCCAGTCCATCTTCTCTGTTAGCGTGATCCCCAAATACTCAAAGATGGATACCCTCTCTAGGAGTCTTCCATCAAAGCAGGGATTTGGGTGGGTGGTGTTGCCCACATTAAAAGCCATATACTTTGTTTTTTGGAGATTAATATCCAGACCCCGCTGTTTACAGAAGACACTAAAGTTGTCAAGAGTCCTCTGGATTCCCATAGGGGATTTCGCAAGCAGAAGGGTATCGTCTGCAAACATCAGGGATGGTATTTTACGATTCGCCAACCTGGGGGAGTCGATGTTCTTCCCGGCAATCAATGACTCTATTAAGCAGTTGATGAAAAGGCAAAAGAGGGTCGGGGCCAGGACACAGCCTTGAGAAACACCTCTCTCCACAGGCAAAGGGGCTGAGAGTTCGGCGTTTTTGCCATATCTGATTTGGGAAAATTACCCTTGTGTAAGCGTTTCAACTGATAACAAAGTTACTCTGGGACTCCCATGTCCAATAAAATTGCCCAAAGTTTGTCCCTCGATACCAGATCGAAAGCACATTTAAGGTCTACAAATATAAGGTAGAGGCTGCCACCCTCTATACACACGGTTTTCCAGTGTATCAGTTGTAGCCTACTTATTTGATCAGTTGTTGATGTCCTAGCTCTAAACTTGAAGGGAGGTAAGGACTTTATATTCCTCCATCCACGTCTGGAGTCGCCCCAGAAGAACACGGGCAAATATTTTCTGGCTTACATCAATGAGGCTAATGGGGCGATAATTGACAGGCAGAAGCGGGGAGCCCTTTTTGTAAATTAGTATAATATTGGCCCCCGCCCAGGTGGTAGGGGTCGCCATACCTTGTAAAATAGCATTAAACAGGGAACACAGATAAGGGGCCCAAACAATGGGCTCAGAACGAAAAAGGTCACCAGGGATCTTATCCAGCCCTGCGGCCTTGACTGGTGTTATCTTGCCCAGGGCATCAGTAACCTCCCTAAGGGAGATTGGGAGGATGTCAGCAGAAGCTGGGCCAGGGTACAAAAGTCGACTGTTTACTGGCCCATCCTCAACCTCAACCCTTGAGTAAAGAGATTCGAAGTGAGCCTTCCATGCCTCTTCCCCAATGTTGGGTTCTATGGCCGATTTGCTATCCTGGGAGCCCGAGTTGATGACATTCCAGAAGATCCTCATATCATGATTGTTTAGAGCACTTCTAAGAGTGTCCCATTTTTGGGATTCCCACCTTCTTTTTGCCTTAACAATGGCACTCTTATAAACTGCCCTTGCTTCCTTGATCAGTGGCCTATCGTTGCCTTTAATGGCGGCAATAAGGCCGGACTTGGCTGCTCGACAGCTTACGTTAAACCATGGGTGATGGGATTTACTGGTCAACCTGGGCCTTTTGTTTTGGTAGAAAAAGGCGGCCATAGAGGCAAACAGGTCTTGATGATTGTTGAGGATTCGCAAATGGAGGTTGGAGTGCCATTAATTGCTACAAGTTGGTTTGTGACCATGAGATGTGGAATAATTTGATGGTAAAGCAAAGCCAACTTTTCTTGCGATTGAGAAAATTCCCCCAGCGGACTCTCCTCCCTCCATTAGACTGCATCAATCTCGGGTCTGGTGCTGATAGAATATCAGATACATTCCTGGCACATGGCGAAGTTATTTCTATGGTGAGAGCATTGTGGTCGCTATCATAGCGAGAAATGATTTTAAAGTCTATCACCCTATGCCATGATTTAGTATCTACCATTATATAGTCTATGATGGAAGTATGCCCCGGTCTATTAAAGGTTTAGTTCCCTGGGGTATCAGATGATGTTCGTCCATTGCATGCTCTCAGAGAAAAATATAATGTGATGGTGTATATCTGCAGCGCTAACGGGGTCCATGCCCGCGTTGGGAGGATAGTAGACTCTAGAATGGACCAGTATCGGTCCTCCTCACTAAGGGTACCCATGACCAGGCCATTCAGGGGTTCAAACTGGCAGTTGAAATCTCACCCAATGATTATCCCAAAGTTGTCAGGGATGGTTGAGAGAAAGGTAGTTAGTTGTTCAAGAGTCGTGGACTCTTGGCCTCGACAGACCGGCCAAGAATATACATTAATTAAAGCTATATTAATTTTCGTGGGGAAGGACAATAGGACACAAAGAATATCATGTGAGGAGCTCTCTAACTGTTTTGCCTCACAGCCCAGATGCACACCGTCCCAGGTGCACAATCCCCCAGATGGTCTACCCTTGCCCGCCTGGGTGGCTGGAATACTAAACGACGTGTAACCCATTCTATGCGTTTCTACCCTGGCCCATGTTTCCTGGAACATACAGATCTCATGTTGCTCTATAAAGAGCCCCCATTCCGGATTATCCAATTTAAAGGATAGTCTGCCTAAGTTCCAGGAAAGAAGCTGTAGACTTGAGGAGCCCACGTGATTAATTGGTCTAGGGGAGTAGATGTCGTGGTTCTCTTGGGTGCCCCTGGGGGATTGGCGAGACTCCATCAGCTGCATCGACCTTGGTCTGGTGTTAGATTCATAGAAGCCCTTTGCAATAGATGGGAGATTTACTATATCCCGAAGTTCTAGACTGAATGTCTGTGTACCCTGGCGGGGTGGATCAAGGATCGGTGGACTGGTAGAGGCTATCTTCTGTTTACCCATAGCTAATCTGTGTTTTCCACCCCCATTTTCCAGCACCTGTACCTCATTCTGCTTCAGGGTTCCTCTCGTCTGTGCGGACTCCCTCTGCTGGGGTGAGGCCTCTCTTTGGTGGTCGGGTCTCTCTTGTGGGGGCTCGATACTCACAAATCAATCTACTGACTCTAGGGGGTTAAATCTGTTCGATACAGGTATATTATAGAGTAAGGGGGATGATTGGTCCTGTCCCAGGGTAGAGTATTGTTTTTTCTGAAACCACTCCCCTCTGTTGACCATATCTCTTGCTTCTTTCTGCACCTTTCTTTGTCTTTCTGGACTTCTGTTGCCTCTTTCTGCATTTCTCTTGCTTATTTCTGCACCTTTCTTTCTCTTTCTGCACATGTCCTACCTCTGTAGGCATAGTTAGAAATTAGCATTCAAAAAACCTTTGAAATTCACTGAAAAAACCATAGGTTTCAGGAACGTTATAGTTAGAAATTAGCATTTAAAAAACCTTTGAAATTCACTGAAAAAACCATAGGTTTCAGGGACTTTATAGTTAAAAATTAGCATTTAAAAAACCTTTGAAATTCACTGAAAAAACCACAGGTTTCAGAGACGTCATAGTTAGTTGGACATTTCACTCGTACAAAACCAGAGAAATTCAGCCGTTATAGTTAGTTCAGCTAACTATAACTCGCGCCCCCGCAATGCACTGCTGATGACATCACATATTACATCATTCATGACATGGTCAGTGACATCACTGATGACATCACTGATGACATCTCAAATGACATCACTGATGACATCACTGATGACATCTCAAATGACATCACTGATGACATCACTGATGGCATCATCCATGTGAAAATCTGATGCACCTCCTCACACCCTAATATAACCTTTGATACACCCACTCTAAAATACAGACTACCATTTTTGAAACCATAGACACACAAATACCAGTTACTACATACCCACTCACTGATTCCTAGGTCTACACACACATCCACTCATTCACCCATACAGTCACTCATACATGCGGTCACTCATCAATACAACACTATCATATGCACTCATACACCTATACATACACTCACACACCGCCACTCATCCAGAGTTACTCACACACCTAGTCAGTCATGCAAAGAATCAATCACACTTCCATTTACTCACCTATACAGTTATACATACACCACCTCACTTATTCATACAGATGCTAACACATACTTACTCTCTTATACAATTACTGATACAAGTACACACTCATCCATACAGCCACTCTCACAATCACTCACTCTCGTGTATAGTCATTTATATACTCCAACTCTCACATACACTGCCTTTTACATATATAGTTACCCGGATATGTACCACTGAGACATCCATTCACTCACCAACACACCCATACACACACTCACCCACCCATACAGCTGTTTCCACATGCACTCTTGAACCCATATGCCCAGTGAATCAACCACTCACATATCTATGCACAGAGTCACACACCTCCCACCCATCCACACAGACACTCAGGCACCCATACAGATACTCAGATAACCAATCAAAAACCCATATACATACTCATGTAGCTACTCACCAACCGATGCAGCCACTTACACACCAACTGACAGACTGATACCGACATATACACAGTTTAGTCACTAACCTATGCATTCAGTAAGACACGTTTAATCACTCACTTATACAGTCAGTCAGGCACCTGCTAAATCATCTATTCAGGCACTTATACACCCACTCATTCTTCAGTACACCTTTGCATATATATATATATTCACTGAAAAAACCATAGGTTTTAGGGACAGTTATAGTTAGTTGGACATTTCACTCGTACAAAACCATAGAAATTCCCCTGTTATAGTTAGTTCAGCTAACTATAACTCGCGCCCCCGCAATGCACTGCTGATGACGTCACATATTACATCACTCATGACATGGTCACTGATGACATCACTGATGACATCTCAAATGACATCACTGATGAAATCATCCAGTGACTGTGTGTTTCTGTAAAGTTTAAATATGTTTAATATATATGCCAAGGTGTATTGAATAATGAGTGGGTGTATAAGTGTCTGGATGGATGATATAGTAGGTGCGTGACTGACTATTAGTGAGTGATTAAACGTATCTTACTAAATGCATGGGTTAGTTACTAAACTGTGTGAATGTCTTTATCCGTCTGTCTGTTGGTGTGTAAGTGGCTGCATGGGTTTGTTAATAGCTACATGAGTGTCTATATGAGTTATTGATTGGTTGTCTGAGTATCTGTATGGGTGCCTGAGTGTTTGTGTGGATGGGGTGTGTGTGACTGCACATAAATGTATCAGTGGGTGATTCACTGGGTGCATGGTTTCAAGAGTGCATCTGTGATGGACTGTATGGGTGGGTGAGTGTGTGTATGGGTGTGTTAGTGAGTGAATGTATATCTCAGTGGTACATGTGTGAGTAACTACATATGTGAAAGGCAGTATATATGTGTGTTGTAGTATATAAATGGGTATAAGTGAGAGTGTGTGATTGTGAGAGTGGCTGTATGGATGAGTGTGTACTTGTATTAGTGATTGTATAAGAGCGTAAGAATGTGCTAGTATTTGTATGAGTAAGTGAGCTGGTGTGCGTATAACTGTATAGGTGAGTAAATGGCAGTGTGATTAATTATTTCCATGACTGACTAGGTGTGTGAGTACCTCTATGGATGAGTGGCGGTGTGTGAGTGTCTATGTAGGTGTATTAGTGCATATGATAGTCCTGTACTGAGTGACTGTAAGTATGAGTGACTGTACAGGTGAGTGAGTGGATGTGTGTGTAGACCTAAGAATCAGTGAGTGGGTATGTAGTTATTGGTGTTGGAGTGTCTATGGTTTTGAGAATGGCAGTCTGTAATTTAGAGTGGGTGTATCAAAGGTTATATTAGGGTGTGAGAGGATGCATGAAATTACCACATGGATGATGTCATCAGTGATGTCATTTGAGATGTCATCAGTGATGTCATCAGTGATGTCACTGACCATGTCATGAGTGATGTAATATGTGACGTCATCAGCAGTGCATTGCGGGGGCGCGAGTTATAGTTAGCAGAACTAACTATAACGGGGGAATTTCTATGGTTTCGTACGAGTGAAATGTCCAACTAACTATATCTGTCCCTAAAACCTATGGTTTTTTCAGTGAATTTCAAAGGTTTTTTAAATGCTAATTTCTAACTATAACGTGTCTGAAACCTATGGTTTTTTCAGTGAATTTCAAAGGTTTTTTAAATGCTAATTTCTAACTATAACGTACCTGAAACCTATGGTTTTTTCAGTGAATTTCAAAGGTTTTGTAAATGACAATTTTTAAATGTATTAATTGTTATATTTATTTTTTGATACTGATTTACTACATTTTTTAAAACTATTTATTTTTAAATATTTTATTTATTAAATTACATTGTAATTACATTATACATTACATTACAAAATATACTTTCTCAGAATGAATTACTTTAGTTTATATAGTTTGCAAATAGGCAATAGAGTTTTAAGTACAGTAGTTACAGTTGTTGCAATGGGCAACACAATTTCAAACACAATGCAACATTGAGCTCAATGTGATTTTCTAGTTAAATGCAATTAGTTACTTTATGGATTACTTTTCTAACCACAGGACTGGATCCTAGATTCAGTCCTGGGACATCTCCTGTAAACAGTTGAGTAAAAGCGTTTTGGTTACAGTAGTGATTTTTAAGGAATATTATTGTATTTTAAAAGTTGACACTTAGAAACTTTTTCACATAGAATCACCAATGTTATCCTATGGGAGGAAATTCACTTAGCAGGTAAGTAGTGTTATCGTTACTTTTTTCTTACTCAGTGTTGGATCCTGGATCCAGCACTGGTGCATCTCCTGTAAACAGTTGAAAGAATGCATTTAAGTCATACAGGCGATTTTTAAGGAATATTTGTAATTTGTGAAAATCGACACATTGAAACTTTTCTGCTGAAAACCAGACAATGGATTCCTATGGAAGGAAATATAAGTTACTGGTAAGTACGGTTAGAATTACTTTTCAGGGTCAGTTCTGGGCTAAAAGATGCAGCACTGGGTTCTCTCCTGATAACAGGTGAGTAAATCGGAATTCATAGTTCGGTTGATTTTAGAGGAATATTATAAAGTTCCAAAACTCCAGACTTAGAAGAATTTCCAAGTGAAACCAGTCAATGTTAGCCTATGGAAGGAAATTCAAGTTACTGGCAAGTACGGTTAAAATTACTTTTCAGGATCAGTACTGGCCTGAAAGATGCAGCACTGAGGTCTCTCCTGATAAAAGGTGAGTAAATCGGAATTCGTAGTTCGGCTGATTTTAGAGGAATATTATAAAGTTCCAAAACTCCACACTTAGAAGAATTTCCAAGTGAAACCAGTCAATGATATCCTATGGAAGGAAATTCAAGTTACTGGTAAGTACGGTTAAAATTACTTTTCAGGATCAGTACTGGGATGAAAGATGCAGCACTGGGTTCTCTCCTGATAACAGGTGAGTAAATCGGAATTCGTAGTTCGGTTGATTTTAGAGGAATATTATAAAGTTCCAAAACTCCACACTTAGAAGAATTTGCAAGTGAAACCAGTCAATGTTAGCCTATGGAAGGAAATTCAAGTTGCTGGTAAGTACGGTTAAAATTACTTTTCAGGATCAGTACTGGGCTGAAAGATGCAGCACTGAGGTCTCTCCTGATAACAGGTGAGTAAATCGGAATTCGTATTTCGGCCGATTTTAGAGGAATATTTGTATGTTTCAAAAATCGACACTTAGAAACTTTTTCAGCAAAAGCAGGCAATGATATCCTATGGAAGGAAATTCAAGTTACTGGTAAGTGCGGTTAAAATTACTTTTCAGGATCAGTACTGGGCTGAAAGATGCAGCACTGAGGTCTCTCCTGATAACAGGTGAGTAAATCGGAATTCGTATTTCGGCCGATTTTAGAGGAATATTTGTATGTTTCAAAAATCGACACTTAGAAACTTTTCAGCAAAAAGCAGGCAATGATATCCTATGGAAGGAAATTCAAGTTACTGGTAAGTGCGGTTAAAATTACTTTTCAGGATCAGTACTGGGCTGAAAGATGCAGCACTGAGGTCTCTCCTGATAACAGGTGAGTAAATCGGAATTCGTATTTCGGCTGATTTTAGAGGAATATTTGCACAATGGTGAAGGGAGGGGCGGGGCCTGAGGTGACATCTGTGCAAACGCGCCCGTGGCGCGTTTTAAGTTGGGGGATTAAGTTCCCTTGAATCATGAGGGTCCCTGGGGGCCAACTAGCCCACCAGGAACCTCCAGTATGCGCCAGGGGCTGCGTTGCAGAGACGTGTACAGAGGCCACGCCCCTTTTTACACCTCTCTGCAACACAGCTCTGTGGCGCTTTTTAGAAGTACATGGTGGGCTAGTTGGCCCCCAGGGACCCTCAGGATTGAAGGGGATTTAATTCCCCATCTTAAAACGCGCCACGGGGCCTGTTTGCACACATGTCACCTGAAGCCCCACCCCCTCCCTTCACCACTGTGCAAACGCGCCCGTGGCGCGTTTTAAGTTGGGGGATTAAGTCCCCTTGAATCCTGAGGGTCCCTGGAGTCCAACTAGCCCACCATGTACTTCTAAAAGCGCCACAGAGCTGCGTTGCAGAGAGGTGTAAAAGGGGCGTGGCCTCTGTACACCTCTCTGCAACGCAGCCCCTGGCGCATACTGGAGGTTCCTGGTGGGCTAGTTGGCCCTCAGGGACCCCCAGTATTCAAGGGGAATTACTTCCCTTCTTAAAACGCGCCAGGGGGCGCGTTTGCAGAGTACTGCAGGGAGGGGGCGGGCCTCCGGCACGATGCCGGTCGTTTATTTTTTTTCTTTTGTTTTTAATGGGAGGGGGCTGCGTGGCCCCCTTCCCTTGCCCACTTTTGGCCCCGGGGACCCCATCCCCCAAGGAATGAGCATTTTATTTTATTTTTAAATTAAATAAAAAACGGGAAGAGGGCCGCGTGGTCCCCCTTCCCTGGGCCTGTATTGGCCCCGGGACCCCTTCCCCGGGGCATGGCCTCGATTTTTTGATTTTTTATTTGGAGGGGGCTGCGTGGCCCCCTCCTCAGGCCATTTAAGGCCCCGGGGACCCCATCCCCGGGGCCGGCCTTGCACTTTTTTTTTTTTTTTTTAAATTTGGGGAGGGGGCTGCGTGGCCCCCTCCCTGGCCACTTATGGCCCCGGGGACCCCATCCCCCGGGGCCTGGCCTTCGTTGGGGACTGTGGGGTCCCCAAACCCCCACAGTCCCGCCGGCTCCCCGTGTCCTACGGGAGCCGGCATTGCTTTCCACATGGGGAGCAGCTAACATGCTGCTCCCCATGTGGAAAGCTATATGCTTTGGATATTGGAGCGAGAGCAGGTTTCCTGCTCTCTTCCAATATCCAAGCAAGTTTGCAATGACAGGACGGGAGCCGCGAGGCTCCGTCCTGTCATTGCAAACAGCAGTGTCCCGGGGGTAGGCACCCTGGGACACTGCAGGAGCCGGCCCTGGGGGTGGCGGTCCCCAGGGCCATCAAGGGCTCCAGGAGGGGGCCACGCGGCCCCCTCCCAACTATTTCACAGCCCCGGGAGGTGGTGGTCCCCGGGCTTTGGGGTCCGTAACGGACCCCCATATTCAAATGTTTAGTGCCCCGGGAGTTGGCGGTCTCGGGCGTGTGGGGGCTGGAGCCCCCACACAGGTTAAATTAACAAATAAAGAAGCCCCGGGGTGCCGGTCCCGGGGCTGCGGGAGGGCCAAGAGCCCTCCCGCACCCTTTTTTCGAAAGCCCCGGGGGTGGCAGTCCCCGGGCTTGTGGGGCCTTAGAGGCCCCCCTACATAAATTAAAACCCCTCACCATGCCCCCGGGACTTGGGCCACCCGGGGCAAATTACCATCGAGCGCGGAGACCGCGCTTCGATTTTTCCGGCAGGATCCGCGCTCCTGAGCGCATCCTGCCGATTTTTTTTTTTTAAATGCTTTTTTCTACCCAGGGGTCCTTGTGGGACCCCTGAGCAGACCTAGGGGTCAGGGGTTTCTACCCTGCCCCTTTGTGCGTTTTGCGCACTTTTTTACTGCTTTCTTGTTCCTCTGTTCTACCGAGGAACAAGATGGCTGCCAACACTTCCTGGTTTGGAGTGTTGACAGCCAATTAGCAGACAGCTCGTGGATCGGGAGGGTGCGCGAATCCGACGCGGCCATAGATATATATGTGATTTTCCTTTTGATTTTCTCAGGAACTACTGAACGGATTTACACCATTTAACAAAAGGGTTCTTTCTGAACCAAGAACTACCTCTTTGCCAAATTTGGTGTAATTCCGTTCAGCAGTTCGGGCTGTAGCCGTGTCTAAGGTTTCCTATGGGAAAATGAATGGGGAAAACACGTTTTGGGACCCCCCTTTTTTCTCGGCCCCCGCTTGACGAATCACCCCGAGGCTTTCAGGGTAGGAGCGGACCGGAGCGGGCCATAAAGTTTGAAAATTTCGCGAAGATTTGTCAACCGGCAAGAGAGTTATTTCAAATAGAATGTCGCGGATTTCCTATGGAAAATAGGTCCTAACTATAACTATCTACTGGCGGTCGCCAGTAGATAGTTATAGTTAGGACCTATTTTCCATAGGAAATCCTCAATATTCTATTTGAAATAACGTTGGCGCCGGTTGACGAATCTTCGCGAAAGTTTCCAACTTGTTGGGGCGCTCTTGTCCGCTCCTTTCCCCATTCATTTTTCCATAGGAACCTTTAGTCGCAGCTACAGCCCGAACTGCTGAACGGAATTAAACCAAATTTGGCAAAGAGGTAGCCCTAGGTTCAGTGTCGTGCCTTTTGCTTAAATGGTGTAAATCCGTTCAGTAGTTCCTGAGAAAATCAAAAGTAAAATCACATATATATCTGGGCGGAGCCTAACCACACATGTCATCGTGAGATCTGATTGGCTGTCAGCACTTCATCCTGGAATTGCTGGCAGCCATCTTGAGACCAATATACATGATAGTACCCCATTGAAATGTATTGTAGTGAATCAAAGATTTTGAGGGTTACCAAAAGGAGAACTATAAAGGGTGATAACAGACTTTAGTTACATTAGAATTCATTTGTTGATGGTACCATACTAATTTCAGGAATTGTGGTGTGTTCTAAGGTGATTTTACCCTGTGAAAAACCTTCTGCTGGGATATCATGAATCATGTTTGAGAGAAAACTATTTTCACATGCTTGTCCCATAGAGTTTTGGAAGGTGCTCCAGAAGCTAAAATGAGAGCATAGTTTCTGTAAATTCACATTATCTTTCTCAGTCATGTGAGAATGAAGTCTGACATTCTCAGTAAAACATGTACATCCAACAAGGGCAGAGACTGTCAGTTGATTCCTTTGTGTTCTACTGCAGCTTCCCAGAGTGTTCTAAAGAACAACTAGAGTGCTAACAGCCTTACTTATGACAAAAGTATGGCACACCTGAAGCCATCTTAATTGGAATAAACTGGTAACACTTAAAACATTTAATTTAAAAGGAACAAAATGATGGGGTTCATTTTGGCATAGAAATTATGGTTAGTGCTGTAGAAAGAAAAATTAGGACATGTTTCAAGTGTGATCTCAAATATCTTCCTGTTATATTTCAACAGGAGCAGCCTGCCAGTTGATGCCTTTGTGTTCTACTGCAGCTTCCCAGAGTGTTCTAAAGAACAACTAGAGCGCTAACAGCCTTACTTATGACAAAAGTATGGCACACCTGAAGCCATCTTGATTGGAATAAACCGGTAACACTTAAAACATTTAATTTAAAAAGGAACAAAATGAGGGGGTTCTTTTTTAAATAGAAATTATGGTTAGTGCTGCAGAAAGAAAAATTTGGACATGTTTCAAGTGTGATCTCAAATATCTTACTGTTATATTTCAACAGGAGCAGCCTGCCAGTTGATGCCTTTGTGTTCTACTGCAGCTTCCCAGAGTGTTCTAAAGAACAACTAGAGTGCTAACAGCCTTACTTATGACAAAAGTATGGCACACCTGAAGCCATCTTGATTGGAATAAACCGGTAACACTTAAAACATTTAATTTAAAAAGGAACAAAATGAGGGGGTTCTTTTTTAAATAGAAATTATGGTTAGTGCTGCAGAAAGAAAAATTAGGGCATGTTTTAAGTGAGATCTCAAATCCTCTTCTATTTCATTAGAAAATTCTGACATGCAGACTGAAACAATCACTTTCAATACCAGCAGCGGACTTCCAGTTAACTCCCTGGTGAGCAGTAGCTTTACTACAGTGATCTAATGAGCAACTAGAGTGCTAAGATTCTGAATTTATGGCAAATGTGAGACACATCTGAATGCCTTCTTGATGGAATCAAAGTAAAAACTGAAAGCATTTCCTACTGAGGAGACTGCAGTAAATGAGGAAATTAGGAAACTTCATAACAAAGAAGTCTTCCAAGATGGCCACCAGTGAAAAAAGAGCCCAAATGTAGCACAAATATTACCCAGATGTAGCCCACATATAGCCCAATGACAAAAATGTGCAAAACACTTTTTATTTTTAGTTTTTTTGCAGTTTTATGTAGTGCAGACTGGTCAGGTATTGGAGCGTTGCATCTTAAAACATGACCCCCTACACTACAAAAACACCATTGCACTACCCTAAACCCTAAAACACTACCCCCAGCATGACCCCCTACACTACACAAGCACCACTGCACTATCCTAAACCCTAAAACACTACCCCCAGCATGACCCCCTACACTACACAAACACCACTGCACTACCCTAAACCCTAAAACACTACCCCCAGCACAACCCCCTACACTACCCAAACACCACTGCACTAACCTAAATCCTAAAACACTACCCCCAGCATGACCCCCTACACTACACAAACACCACTGCACTACCCTAAACCCTAAAACACTACCCCCAGCACAACCCCCTACACTACCCAAACACCACTGCACTACCCTAAAACATGACCCCCTACACTACACAAACACCACTGCAATACCCTAAACCCTAAAACACTACCCCCAGCACGACCCCCTACACTACACAAGCACCACTGCACTACCCTAAACCCTAAAACACTACCCCCAGCATGACCCCCTACACTACACAAACACCACTGCACTACCCTAAACCCTAAAACACTACCCCCAGCACAACCCCCTACACTACCCAAACACCACTGCACTACCCTAAAACATGACCCCCTACACTACACAAACACCACTGCACTACCCTAAAACACTACCCCAGCACGACCCCCTACACTACACAAGCACCACTGCACTACCCTAAACCCTAAAACACTACCCCCAGCACGACCCCCTACACTACTCAAACACCACTGCACTAACCGAAAGCCTAAAACACTACCCCCAGCACGACCCCCTACACTACCCAAACACCACTGCACTACCCTAAAACATGACCCCCTACACTACACAAACACCACTGCACTACCCTAAAACACTACCCCCAGCACGACCCCATACGCTACACAAGCACCACTGCACTACCCTAAACCCTAAAACACTACCCCCAGCACGACCCCTACACTGCCCGAACACCACTGCACTGCCCTAAACCCTGAAACACCAGCCCCTGCACGACCCCCTACACTGCCCGAACACCACTGCACTGCCCTAAACCCTGAAACACCACCCCTAGCACGACCCCCTACACTGCCCGAACACCACTGCACTGCCCTAAACCCTGAAACACCACCCCTTCACGACCCCCTACACTGCCCGAACACCACTGTACTGCCCTAAACCCTGAAACACCACCCCCAGCACGACCCCCTACACTGCCCGAACACCACTGCACTGCCCTAAACCCTGAAACACTACCCCCAGCAAGACCCCCTACACTACCCAAACACCACTGCACTACCCTAAATCACTACCCCCAGCACGACCCCCTACACTACCCAAACACCACTGCTCTGCCCAAAACCCTGAAACACCAGCCCCAGCATGACCCCCTACACTGCCCGAACACCACTGCACTGCCCTAAACCTTGAAAGACCAGCCCCAGCACAACCCCCTACACTACCCGAACACCACTGCACTACCCAAAACCCTGAAACACCACCCCCAGCACGACCCCTACACTGCCATAGCACCACTGCCCTAAACCCTGAAACACCAGCCCCAGCACGACCCCCTACACTGCCAAAACACCACTGCACTGCCCTAAACCCTGAAACACCAGCCCCAGCACGACCGCCTACACTGCCCAAACACCACTGCACTGCCCTACACCCTGAAACACCAGCCCCAGCACGACACCCTACACTGCCCGAACACCACTGCACTGCCCTAAACCGTGAAACACCAGCCTCAGCACGACCCCCTACACTGCCTAAACACCACTGAACTGCCCTGAACCTTGAAACACCAGCCCCAGCACGACCCCCTACACTGCCCGAACACCACTGCACTGCCCTAAACCCTAAAACACCACCCCCAGCACGACCCCCTACACTGCCCGAACACCACTGCACTGCCCTAAACCCTAGAACACTACCCCCAGCACGACCCCCTACACTACCCAAACACTACTGCACTACCCTAAACCCTAAAATACTCCCCCCAGAACGACCCCCTACACTACCCGAACACGACTGCACTGCCCTAAACCCTCAAACACTCCCCCAGCACAACCCCCTACTCTACCCGAACACCACTGCACTGCCCTAAACCTTAAAACACTCCCCCAGCACGACCCCCTACACTACCCGAACACCACTGCACTGCCCTAAACCCTAAAACACTCCCCCAGCACGACCCGCTACACTACCCAAACACCACTGCACTGCCCTAAACCCTAAAACACTACCCCCGCATGACCCCCT
Source organism: Calotriton arnoldi (assembly GCA_963921515.1). NCBI lineage: Eukaryota > Metazoa > Chordata > Amphibia > Caudata > Salamandridae > Calotriton > Calotriton arnoldi. The sequence continues at coordinate 665,058 of CAWUFW010009677.1, forward strand.
ACACTACCCAAACACCAATGCACTACCCTAATCCCTAAAACACTACCCCCACACAACCCCCTACACTACCCAAAGACCACTGCACTACCCTAAACCCTAAAACACTACCCCCCGCACGACTCCCTACACTACCCAAAGACCACTGCACTACCCTAAACCCTAAAACATGACCTCCTACACTACACAAACACCACTGCACTACCCTAAACCCTAAAACACTACCCGCTACACTACACAAACACCACTGCACTACCCTAAACCCTGAAAAAACTACCCCCAGCATGAACCCCTACACTACCCAAACACCACTGCACTACCCTAAATCACTACCCCCAGCACAACCCCCTACACTACCCAAACACCACTGCACTACCCTAAACCCTAAAACACAACCCCCAGCACGACCCCCTACACTACCCAAACACCACTGCACTACCCTAAACCCTAAAACACTCCCACCAGCACGACTCCCTACACTACCCAAACACCACTGCACTACCCTAAACCCTAAATCTACCCCCAGCATGACCCTCTACACTACACAAACACCACTGCACTACCCTAAACCCTAAAACACTACCCCCAGCACAACCCTCTTCACTACCTAAACACAACTGCACAATTTGTTACAGGCGTTGCAACGCAGGGCTGTGGTGCTTACTGGAAGTACCTGGTGGGCTAGTTGGGCCCCAGGGACCCTCAGGATTCAAGGTGACCTAATCTCCCAACTTAAAACGCACCACGGGGCACGTTTGCACAGTGGTGAAGGGAGGGGGCGGGGCCTCAGGTAACATGTGTGCAAACACGCCCTGTGGTGCGTTTTAAGTTGGGGAATTAATTCCCTTTGAATCCTGAGGGACCCTGGGGGCCAACTAGCCCACCAGGTACCTTCAGTAAGCACAACAGAGTTGTGTTGCAGAGAGGTGAAAAAGGTGCGTGGCCTCGGAACGCCTCTCTGCAACTCAGCTCTGTGGTCCTAACTGTAGGTACCTGGGGGCTAGTTGGGCCCCAGGGACCCTCAGGATTCAAGGGGACTTAATCCTGCAACTTAAAACGCGCCACGGGCGCGTTTGCACACATGCCACCTCAGGCCCCCTCCCTTCACCACTGTGCAAACGCGCCCTGTAGCGCATTTTAATAGGTAGTTTTAATCCCCCTGCCCTATTATGTACTAGGGACTTGCAGAGCAGGTCATGCTAATCACAGGGGTACCCCAACGCATAGTGTTCCCTAGTGTATGTAGGTGTTTTCACTGTATTCTAAGTGTCTTTTAGCATAGCACTGGCTCTGGTTAGTCAGAGTCAGTTACCACCAGTACCCGTCTGGAAAAGTTGTGGGCACAGGATGATTTTGCAACAAGGCCTCTTTCTGCTCCTCTGTTGGTTCTTTCTGCACATCTTTTGCTTCTTTCTGTGCGTTTTTTCTTCTTTTCTTCACATGTCCTACCTCTGTAGGCATAGTTAGAAACTAGCATTTAAAAAACCTTTGAAATTCACTTAAAAATCATAGGTTTCAGGCACGTTATAGTTAGAAATTAGCATTTAAAAAACCTTTGAAATTCACTGAAAAAGCATAGGTTTTAGGGACAGTTATAGTTAGTTGGACATTTCACTCGTACAAAACCATAGAAATTCCCCCGTTATAGTTAGTTCAGCTACTCACTCACCCATACAGTCACTCATACTTACAGTCACTCAGTACAGGACTATCATATACACTCATACACCTATATAAACACTCACACACCGCCACTCATCCATAGAGGTACTCACACACCTAGTCAGTCATGCAAAAAATTAATCACACACCCATTTACTCACCTATACAGTTATACACACACCAGCTCACTTACTCATACAAATACTAGCACATTCTTACGCTCTTATACAATAACTGATACAAGCACACACGCATCCATACAGCCACTCTCACAATCACACACTCTCACTTATAGCCATTTAAATACTCTAACACACATATATACTGCCTTTTACATATGTAGTTACTCGCACATGTACCACTGAGATATACATTCACTCACTAACACACCCATACACACACTCACCCACCCAAGCAGTCCATAACAGATGCACTCTTGAAATCATGCACCCAGTGAATCACCCACTCACACATCTATGAACAGAGTCACACACACCCCACCCACACAAACACTCAGGCAGCCATACAGATACTCAGAGAACCAATCAATAACCCATATAGACACTCATGTAGCTATTCGCAAATCCATGCATCCACTTACACACCAACAAACAGACGGATACAGACATTCACACAGTTTAGTCACTAACCCATGCATTCAGTAAGATACGTTTAATCACTCACTTGTAGAGTCAGCCACTCACGTACTAAATCATCCATTCAGACACTTATACACCCACTCATTCTTCAATACGCCTTTCCCTATATATATTAAACATATTTAAACTTTACAGAAACACACAGTCACTGGATGATGTCATCAGTGATGTCATCAGTGATGTCATTTGAGATGTCATTAGTGATGTCATCAGTGATGTCACTGACCATGTCATGAGTGATGTAATATGTGACGTCATCAGCAGTGCATTGCGGGGCGCGAGTTATAGTTAGCTGAACTAACTATAACGGGGAATTTCTATGGTTTTGTACGAGTGACATGTCCAACTAACTATAACTGTCCCTAAAACCTATGGTTTTTTTCAGTGAATATATATTATCTACTGGCGGTCGCAAGTAGATAGTTATAGTTAGGACCTATTATCTATAGGAAATCCGAGACATTCTATTTGAAATAACGTTGGCGCCGGTTGACGAATCTTCGCAAAAGTTTCCAACTTGTTGGGGCGCTCCGCTCCGCTCCTACCCTGAAAGTCTCGGGGTGATTCGTCAAGTGGGGGCCGAGAAAAAAGGGGGGTCCCAAAACGCGTTTTCCCCATTCATTTTTCCATAGGAACCTTTAGTCGTAGCTACAGCCCGAACTGCTGAACGGAATTACACCAAATTTGGCAAAGAGGTAGCCCTTGGTTCAGACTGGTGCATTTTGCTTAAATGGTGTAAATCCGTTCAGTAGTTCCTGAGAAAATCAAAAGTAAAGTCACATATATATCTATGGCCGAGTAGGGTCCGCGTACCCTCAGCGCACCCTGCGCGCACCGTCCCGATCACGAGCTGCATGCTAATTGGCTGTCAGCTGGCTGTCAACACTCCAAACCAGGAAGTGTTGGCAGCCATTTTGTCCCTCGGTAGAACCGAGGCACAAAAACAAGTGCGCAAAACGCACAAAGGGGGCAGGGTAGAAACACCCTGACCCCCTAGGCCTGCTCAGGGGGTCCCAGAAGGACCCCCTGGGCAGAAAAAAACATTTTTTTTTTTAAATCGGCAGGATGCGCTCAGGGTGCGCGGATCCCGCCGAGAAAAAAAAGAAACAAGTGCACAAAACGCACAAAGGGGGCAGGGTAGAAACACCCTGACTCCCTAGGTCTGCTCAGGGGTCTCACAAGGACCCCTGGGCAGAAAAAAGCATTTTTGTAAAAATAAATCGGCGGGATGCGCTTAGGGTGCGCGAATCCCGCCGAAAATAAAAATCGAGCGCGGTCTCCCGCGCTCGATAGTTAATTTGCCCTCGGGTGGGCCAAGTCCCGGGGGCATGGTTGGGGGTTTAAATTTAATGTGGGGGCCTCTAAGGCTCCCAAGCCCCGGGGACCGCCACCCCCGGGGCTTTGAAAAATAATGGTGCGGGAGGGCTTTGGCCCTCCCGCAGCCCCGGGAACGCCACCCCCTGGGGCTTCTTTTTCTTTTTTTTTTGACCTGGGTGGGGGCTCCAGCCCCCACACGCCCCGGGGACAGCCACCTCCCGGGGCACTAAAGATTTGAATATGGGGGTCCGTTACGGACCTCCAAAGCCCCGGGACCACCACCTCCCCGGGCTGTTAAATGGTTGGGAGGAGGGCAGCGCGGCCCCCTCCTGGAGCCCTTGATGGCCCTGGGGACCGCCACCCCCAAGGGCCGGCTCCTGCAGTGTCCCGGGGTGCCTACCCCCGGGACACTGTAGTTTGCTATGACAGGACGGAGCCTCGCGGCCCCGTCCTGTCATAGCAGTCTTGGTTTGCATTTTGAAAGAGAGAGCAGGAAACCTGCTCTCTCTTCAAAATGCAAACTCAATTGCTTTTCCACATGGGGAGCAGCATGTTAGCTGCTCCTCATGTGGAAAGCAATGCACGGCTCGCGCAGGAGGCGGGGAGCTGGCTGGGACGGTGGGGGATTGGGGACCCCCACAGTCCCCAACCAGAGGCCAGGCCCCGGGGGATGGGGTCCCCGGGGCCATAAGTGGCCAGGGAGGGGGGCCACGCAGTCCCCCTCCCCAAATATATATATATTTTTTTTTAAAAGGGCAAGGCCGGCCCAGGGGATGGGGTCCCCGGGGCCTTAAATGGCCTGAGGAGGGGGGCCCCGCAGCCCCCTCCAAATTTAAAAAATACAAATCGAGGGCATGCCCCGGCGGATGGGGTCCCTGGGGCCAATACAGGCCCAGGGAAGGGGGGCCACGCGGCCCCCTTCCCGTTTTTTTTATTTTTATTTAAAAAAATAAATAAAATGCTCAGGCCCCGGGGGATGGGGTCTCCGGGGCCAAAAGTGGCCAAGGGAAGGGGGGCCACGCAGCCCCCCTCCCATTATTATTATTTTTTTTTTAAAACGACCGGCATCGTGCCGGAGGCCCCGCCCCCCTCCCAGCAGTACTCTGCAAACGCGCCCCCTGGCGCGTTTTAAGAAGGGGAAGTAATTCCCCTTGAATACTGGGGGTCCCTGGGGGCCAACTAGCCCACCAGGAACCTCCAGTATGCGCCAGGGGCTGCGTTGCAGAGAGGTGTACAGAGGCCACGCCCCTTTACACCTCTCTGCAACGCAGCTCTGTGGCGCTTTTTAGAAGTACATGGTGGGCTAGTTGGACTCCAGGGACCCTCAGCATTCAAGGGGACTTAATCCCCCAACTTAAAACGCGCCACGGGGCGTGTTTGCACAGTGGTGAAGGCAGGGGGCGGGCTTCAGCTGACATGTGTGCAAACAGGCCCAGTGGCGCGTTTTAAGATGGGGAATTAAATCCCCTTCAATCCTGAGGGTCCCTGGGGGCCAACTAGCCCAACAGGTACGTCCAGAAAGCGCCACAGAGCTGCATTGCAGAGAGGTGCAAAAAGGGGCGTGGCCTCTGAACACCTCTCTGCAACGCAACTCCCTGGCGCATACTGGAGGTACAGGTTGGGCTAGTTGGACCCCAGGGATCCTCATGATTCAAGTGGACTTAATCCCCCAACTTAAAACGCGCCACGGGGCGCGTTTGCACAGATGTCACCTCAGGCCCCGCCCCTCCCTTCACCATTGTACAAATATTCCTCTAAAATCAGCCGAACTACGAATTCCTATTTACTCACCTGTTATAAGGAGAGACCTCAGTGCTGCATCTTTCAGCCCAGTACTGATCCTGAAAAGTAATTTTAACCGTACTTACCAGTAACTTGAATTTCCTTCCATAGGATATCATTGCCTGCTTTTTGATGAAAAAGTTTCTAAGTGTCGATTTTTGAAACATACAAATATTCCTCTAAAATCAGCCAAACTACGAATTCCGATTTACTCACCTGTTATCAGGAGAGACCTCAGTGCTGCATCTTTCAGCCCAGTACTGATCCTGAAAAGTAATTTTAACCGTACTTACCAGTAACTTGAATTTCCTTCCATATGATATCATTGACTGGTTTCACTTGGAAATTCTTCTAAGTGAGGAGTTTTGGAACTTTATAATATTCCTCTAAAATCAGCCGAAATACGAATTCCGATTTACTCACCTGTTATCAGGAGAGACCTCAGTGCTGCATCTTTCAGCCCAGTACTGATCCTGAAAAGTAATTTTAACCGTACTTACCAGTAACTTGAATTTCCTTCCATAGGATATCATTGCCTGCTTTTTGCTGAAAAAGTTTCTAAGTGTCGATTTTTGAAACATACAAATATTCCTCTAAAATCAGCCAAAATACGAATTCCCATTTACTCACCTGTTATCAGGAGAGACCTCAGTGCTGCATCTTTCAGCCCAGTACTGATCCTGAAAAGTAATTTTAACCGTACTTACCAGTAACTTGAATTTCCTTCCATAGGATATCATTGCCTGCTTTTTGCTGAAAAAGTTTCTAAGTGTCGATTTTTGAAACATACAAATATTCCTCTAAAATCAGCCAAAATACGAATTCCGATTTACTCACCTGTTATCAGGAGAGACCTCAGTGCTGCATCTTTCAGCCCAGTACTGATCCTGAAAAGTAATTTTAACCGTACTTACCAGTAACTTATATTTCCTTCCATAGGAATCCATTGTCTGGTTTTCAGCAGAAAAGTTTCAAAGTGTTGATTTTCACAAATTACAAATATTCCTTAAAATCGCCTGAATGACTTAAACGCATTCTTTCAACTGTTTACAGGAGATGCACCAGTGCTGGATCCAGGATCCACCACTGAGTAAGAAAAAGTAACGATAACACTACTTACCTGCTAAGTGAATTTCCTCCCATAGGATAACATTGGTGATTCTATGTGAAAAAGTTTCTAAGTGTCAACTTTTAAAATACAATAATATTCCTTAAAAATCACTACTGTAACCAAAACGCTTTTACTCAACTGTTTACAGGAGATGTCCCAGGACTGAATCTAGGATCCAGTCCTGTGGTTAGAAAAGTCATCCATAAAGTAACTAATTGCATTTAACTTGAAATTCACATTGAGCTCAATGTTGCATTGTGTTTGAAATTGTGTTGCCCATTGCAATAACTGTAACTACTGTACTTAAAAGTCTATTGCCTATTTGCAAAGTATTTAAACTAAAGTAATTCATTCTGAGAAAGTATATTTTGTAATGTAATGTATAATGTAATTACAATGTATTTAAAAAAATAAAATATCTAAAAATAAATAGTTAAAAAAAATGTAGTAAATCAGTATCAAAAAAATAAATATAACAATTAATACATTTAAAAATTGTCATTTACAAAACCTTTGAAATTCACTGAAAAAAACCATAGGTTTCAGACATGTTATAGTTAGGAATTAGCATTTAAAAACCTTTGAAATTCACTGAAAAAACCATAGGTTTCAGGCACGTTATAGTTAGAAATTAGCATTTAAAAACCTTACAAATTCACTGAAAAACCATAGGTTTTAGGGACAGTTATAGTTAGTTGGACATTGCACTCGTACAAAACCCGTGAAATTCCCCGTTATAGTTAGTTCAGGTAACTATAACTCGCGCCCCGCAATGCACTGCTGATGACGTCACATATTACATCACTCATGACATGGTCAGTGACATCACTGATGACATCACTGATGACATCTCAAATGACATCACTGATGACATCATCCATGTGATAATTTGATGCATCTTCTCACACCCTAATATAACTTTTGATACACCCACTGTAAATTACAGACTGCCATTGTCAAAACCATAGACACTCCAACACCAATTACTATATACACACTCACTGATTCTTAGGTCTACACACACACATCTACTCACTCACCCGTACAGTCACTCATACTTATAGTCACTCAGTACAGGACTATTATATGCACTCATACACCTATATAAACACTCACACACCGCCACTCATCCATAGAGGTACTCACACACCTAGTCAGTCATGCAAAAATTAAGCACACACCCAATTACTCACCTATACAGTTATACACACACCAGCTCACTTACTCATACAAATACTAGCACATTCTTACGCTCTTATACAATCTCTGATACAAACACACACTCATCCATACAGTCACTATCACAATCACACACTCTCGCTTATAGGTATTTATATACTCCAACACACATATATACTGCCTTTCACATACGTAGTTACTCACACATGTACCACTGGGACATACATTCACTCACTAACACACTCTTACACACACTCACCCACCCAAGCAGTCCATCACAGATGCACTCTTGAAATCATGCACCCAGTGAATCACCCACTCACACATCTATGTACAGAGTCACACACACCCCACCTACACAAACACTCAGGCAGCCATACAGATACTCAGAGAACCAATCAATAACCCATATAGACACTCATGTAGCTATTCGCAAATCCATGCATCCACTTACACACCAACAAACAGACGGATACAGACATTCACACAGTTTAGTCACTAACCCATGCATTCAGTAAGATATGTTTAATCACTCACTTGTAGAGTCAGTCACTCACGTACTAAATCATCCATTCAGACACTTATACACCCACTCATTCTTCAATACGCCTTTCCCTATATATATTAAACATATTTAAACTTTACAGAAACACACAGTCACTGGATGATGTCATCAGTGATGTCATCAGTGATGTCATTTGAGATGTCATCAGTGATGTCATCAGTGATGTCACTGACCATGTCATGAGTGATGTAATATGTGACGTCATCAGCAGTGCATTGCGGGGCGCGAGTTAAAGTTACCTGAACTAACTATAACGGGGGAATTTCACGGGTTTTGTACGAGTGCAATGTCCAACTAACTATAACTGTCCCTAAAACCTATGGTTTTTTCAGTGAATATATATATATATATATATATAATAACTGACGGATATATATACACTTTTATATTAAAACTTTGCGAAAGGTATACAATGTACTGCTGATTCTCATTACTTCAGACTCCTCTGTGTCATGCATCCACAGTAGAAGAATATAATGCCATGATCCGAGCCTGTGCCCTGGAGGTGATGCCATCTCACTGGTACCCAAATATTTCAACATTATTGATCAGTGAGTTTGTTCCTACTGCCCAAGACTTGCTGTGAGGGAGTTTGATGATACTCTGATTAATTTCATAAAACAGATTCCGACAGAAATAATTCTAAATGTAAAGCCTTCATTTTGAAGTGTTTTCTATGTAGGTTTGCTTTTAGATTTACGCCACAGGGCATTGATTTTGTCTGTTATGCATCCTTGCCTGGAGCGAGCATCGTGCCATTTGAAAACATGTTGTTTACAGAAGAGGCTTGCAGCTGCTCTCACCCAGACCTGATTTAGAACTCCTGAGTGGTATCTGCAATTACCTACCTCTTGCTTTAATGTGCTAAAATGTTGATGTATAATCTCAACACTCTCCCCAGTGCAGGACTCAAAGTGTCTTTGAGACCTGAGGTCACATAGCAATCTGTGCAAAATGTTCTAACACTCTTGTGGCACTCCACAGCACCCCCTCTCCACACACACAAGTCTCTTCACTCCCTGATGCGGTCACTGCTTTTGTTCCTACAAAGCCCAGGGCCTCAGGTGCTGTTCTTGTCAGCAGCCCCAATGGCCCTGGACTGTAAGAGCGCTGAAGAGATCTTGACAGCTGCAGATTTAGGACATCAACTTTCACCGTTCAGGGTTTCTGTCTATTTTGAGGAGACGAAGGTGATGTCATGCCAGGGGTTACCAGTGTTCAGCTGACAAAGACTGAAATAAAAATTCACTTAAAGACAAAAAACTGTGTAAATGAAATATGAACCTTCCTGCACAAAAACAATCCACCATAGTGCAAGGGGCACTGCAGGAACCATTGCACTATGGTGCAAGGGAGCCTGCATTGACGGTAGGCAACACACAGTGGCCAGCGCGAGCAGAGAGCAGGAATGCTTCATAACTTTGTAAGTATGGAGGATTTCAGCCCTGTCCCTTTCACGCAAAGCAGCTGAGTGCGGAAGGTTTCCTTGCTGTCTTGTGCTACGTGACAGAATGGTAAATCTGCTCCAAAGTAAAATACCACACCTCCAACTTGTATCTTATGTGAGAAGTTGGCCTGGCATATGCTGTCCACTAATTATAGTGGGCACTGTGCACCAGTCCAAATCGACTCTTATGGTAGGTAGGTTAAAGACAACCTTATTGAAAGCTATCCTAGTGGTAGCTATGGAGAGCAGCCTTCAGGCTAAGTCTTGAAGGAATGTAAAGCAGCTTGTTTTACCAGTCTATAATCTCTTGAGTGACCACATGAAAGAGCACCACACCAGGTATATATTCAAAATATATGTATTTATTACTAAACACACCCCTCTAGTCTCTTTATGAGGCTAGAGTTCGAAGTACATAGGTTATAAGATCTTAAATCACAGTAATAGCACAAATACACGTTTGGGCCCTAGGGGCGTACCAAACCATATACCAATAAAGTGGTATGCGAACCACGACTGAACTAGACACTAGGCCTAGAGCCTCTAGAAGTGCTTGGACCACAAGGAACCACCCAAGGTAGTGACACAGGGGACCCACGGGAGACGCGTGCAGTGTAAATACACAACCGCGATACGCCGTTAACTTCTATGGAGAAAGTCGGGATCGGGAAAATAGAGGAAAGGGACACTTAGAAGAGGACTAGGACAAAACCCTTTGAGATCTAGGACTTTGAAGAGTCTCTACCCACGGGAGCACCGGAGTACTCGTGTTACCTCACCCAGGGAAGCCGGGTGCATAGGTGCCTTTCGGGGTCGGGTTTCGTCGTCGGTTCTTATGGCGATCTGCTGCAAAGTGCTGCTGGCGACCAGGAGAAAAGTGTCCGGGTGGATCCAAGAGTGGATCGGAGTTCTGAAGAACCTGAAAGCAGAGGGGACAGAGTCTGGGTCACTAGCCAGTGACCAGGGAGGCGATGGACAGATGCCCACCGATGTCGAGTGCTTCAGATTCGATGACGGTCGTCTTGACTCTTCAGCCACGAGGTCCGGGAGGCGTTGTCGGTGACCAGGAGCAGGATTCGGGCTGTTGCTCGATGTTTGTCGAGTGCAGAGGTGTCGGCGACCAGATTGAACCCAACAAGCCTTGGCAACGGCAAGTCTCGAGTAAGATGTAGATCGTCGATGATGCAGACCAGCAAGGTCTGGGGAACTCACCCAGCGAGGGTAAGTGAGGGCAGGCCTGGCGCAACCAGACTGCCAAGTAAAGAAAAGATTGGCCTTCGTTAAGGGCTACTAGCCAACGGGCTAGCGACCGCGAAGGAGCCTCGTGACGCTGCACGTGGAGCTAGCTTACAGGACACTCGTGGAGTGGGGGCCAGGGATCTTCGGTGCAGGTGGTGCTGGAGGCTAGGGTTACTCGGAGCCCAAAGCACGATTTCTTGGGAGACCCAGAAGATGGTGCACTTGCAAATGTGCTCGGTGTCCAGGGGTCACGGTCTCAAGTCACCCACGATAGCCACGGGCCTCAGCTTTGCTGGGGACTCAGGGTAGCCTCGGGGAAGTCTGAGAATCCACCTCTGGTGATGCGATGACTTCGGCGTCCGACGGAGCTTCAGTGATGCGAACCAGACAGATGCTTCTTTGGTGCCTGCCAAGCAGGGGAGTCACTCCTTGACCCCAAGGGAGATTCTTCAGTCCTCTAATCTTGTCGTAGAGCGTCTAAGGTCCAGGATTCCGTGTCAGAATTTCGTCCAGGTATAATCTAAAGTCCTAAGGACTGGGTTCCTACCTTTATTCTAAAAATAGGGGATGGACTACTCTGTGGCCCCACCTATGGGTGGGTCAGGGCAGAGGGGTGGCTACACCCCTTTCCTTTGTCCAGTTCGCGCCAAAGCAGGGGCTGCAAGCCCCTGATCCGGTTTGAACTGGGGTATGCACAGGGACACCAAATGTGCCCCCAGTGCAGGACTTCAAAGCACCCGAAAGTGCTCCCGCCCAGCCCCAATACACATTGTCCTGTCTGGGGAGGTGGTCACACCTCCCTGGGACAGGAAACCTATTGTCCAGGCCTCCCCTGCCGGAGTTTCGTCCAGCAGCAGGAGGCCAGACTCGTGTCTGTGGCAGCAGCATCCATTTTGTGATGCCAGGCTCTGGAAAGAAGTTACCGGACTCGTCAGAGTTAACATGCCTTTCCCTCTAGATGGGTGGAATGCTACCCCCGCCGCCAGGATTGGCGGGGGGGGTAGTATTCCAAGATGTTTGACACCAAACATGACATGTTTAGGTGCAGCCATTCCATAGTTAGCATTTTACCACGAGGATATAATGCGTTTAAGAGTATATGGTCAGGCTGCACTACAAACAGCATCAGAGATGGTCTCCGAATGCTGCAGAGGGGCCCTGCTCATGCAGGGGCACCCTCTCACATAGGAACCATGCACTCTGCCTTTAGGATTGATAAGGCCTGCCTTAGGAGTGACTTATAGGTTTCTAGGTGTGTATGTATTTCGTGATATAGGTAACCTATATCACAGTAAGGGGTGCATGCACCACCTTACCCAGGCTGCAGTAGCAGACCTGTGGTGTCAGTTTGGATGGCCTTCCAGGGGTGGCATAATACATGCTGCAGCCCCTGGCAGGCCTCTGAGGTACCTATGCCCTTGGTACATAGTATACCATATACTAGGGACTTATAAGGGCACTCCAGATCCCAATCAGAGATGTGCCTAAGGCACATGGAAACCTTTTACAGAGAAAGCAGATAGACTGGGGCCCTGAATAGCAGGATCCCAGTTCAACTAAGTCATAAACCAGCAAAACACCATAAAAAAAGTGGGGGCAACCATATAGTCAGATTCCACCTTCCTACATAACCCCCCAAACGAAAGGAGATAAGGCTAACCTTGGCCAGTTGAGCCTATATTGACTAAGTGGCCATATAAGGAAGCACCTGCACTAGCATGGTTGCCCCCTATGTTATGGTCCACTAAGCAATCCCTCACCCTAAGGGTATGAGAGGGTCTCCACCATGGGGAATCACTACCTCTGGTGTGCTTAGGTAAAGTACAAGGCTGGTGAGGTGTCTGAGTAGGGAAGTGAGGCCCTAGGAATGTTGGCCTCAGTTTCCTCAGATCACTGGTCACCATGTATGCCTGTCTTTCCATGACTGAGTTGCACTTTGCTCTAAGGGTCAACCTTTGGCTGCCTACAGCTGGGGGTTGGGTCCCTTTGGATGGAACACTGGAGGGACATGGCAGGTTTGGAACCTTCTGGTCCCAGGTTTGCCCTTGCCTACCAGAGTCCTTCTGGGGGAGGTCCCTACATAAAGGTATGGGGGATCCCTCAGTGTGTAGAGGAATTTTCACCTGGCTAGGGCTACTAGACTGGTTGCCCCTAATCTGCTGATGGGGGCTTCCTCTGGACAGGGGGCCCGGGGGTCCACTGACCTCCCTGACCTCTGCAGCCCTGGGCTGACTGAGGCAGGGTAGAGAGGGGCAGGTTACCTGCTCCAGACTGGGTACCACCGTGGAAGGGTCCTCTGCCATCAGGGGTGTGGCCAGGCCAGGCCTGACTACCTCTGTGGCAGTTCCTTCACTAGGGGTAGGGTCAGTTCCCTGAGGAGGCTGACCCTTACCTACTGTCTGGGGGAAGAAGACTTTTCTTCAACCCTTTTGCTCTTCTTTGGGGGAGAGTGGGCCATTCTTTCAGGCTCCATCTCTCCAAAGTCTTGGGCTGGGGCTGTGGCCATCACAGCCCCACTAACCTTTGCAGGGACGCCCAACATCCTAAGATGGGTTTGGTGTTCAACTTCAGCCCAGGCTGAAATTTCCAAATCATTGCCCATCAGGCAATCTACAGGTAGGGTTGGGGACACTGCCACTCTTTTGGGCCTGTGACCCCCTCCCAGCTGAGATTGACTATGGCCATGGGGTGATCTGTTCTGACACCATCAGTGTTGGTCACCTGGTATTTAAACTCAGGTAAAAGCTGGTGAGGGGGACTAGTTTCCCTGCCACCATGGTGACACTAGCCCCTGTGTCCCTAAATGCCACAGCTTTCTGACCATTAATTATTGGCTCCAATCTGTACCTGCCCAATGCTATGGGACCCATGGTAAAGGTGGCAAATCCTATACCACCATCAGAGTCAGAGGAGTCTGTTGAGGGGTCCCTGTCTAAACTAGGGCCCACCTCTGTTCCTCTTGCAAAAGCACCCAACTTTTTGGGTGCACTACTCTCAACTGGAGGATTACTACTGGTAGTACCAGGAGGGGTGGTAGTAGTTGTGGGAGGAACATTTTCTTTATTGCCAATCCTGGGGCAACTGGGATCAGTTTTCCAGTGCCCAGGCTTTTTACAGACATGGCAATATGGTTTCTTTTCAGGAGAGGAAGGAGTTTGGGATCCACCCCCAGAAGAGGAATTTTGGGGCCCTGTAGGGGACTTATCCTTAGATTTATCCCCACCTTTCTCTTGGGACTTAGTAGAATCTTTCTTCTGGTCACCACCCTGATTTCTAGTTTTTACTCTGGTTCTGACCCATTTGTCTGCCTTCTTTCCCAATTCTTGGGGAGAGGTCAGATCAGAGTCCACCAGATACTGGTGCAAAAGCTGGTTTTGACAATTATTAAGGATCTGCTCCCTCATAATCAAATTGTACAATCCTAAAAAGTCATGCACTTTGTTGCCATGTATCCAACCTTCCAGAGCCTTTGTAGCACAATCTACAAAATCAACCCAGTCTTGAGTCTGAGCTTTTGGGTGTCTCTGAACTTCAACCTATACTGTTCAGTGGTTAGGCCAAACCCATCTATCAGAGCACTCTTCAAGACTGTGTAATTGTCAGCATCCTCTTCTCTTACAGTGAGGAGCTTGTCTCTACCTTTGTCTGCAAAGGAGAGCCACAAGATTGCTGCCCACTGCCTCTGGGGGACCTTCTGAACTTTACAGGCCCTCTCCAGTGCAGTTATCCATTTGTGGATGTCATCCCCACTCTGGTAGGGAGGGACAATCTTGTTTAGGTTTCTATGGTCATAAGACCTGTCCCTATCTCTAGGGATATTGCTGCCACCATGGGACTCTAGTCCCAACTTTCTTCTCTCTCTAAGGAGATCTAGGGATTCTCTATCTAAAGCCAATTGCTTCTTCCTGATCTCTAGTTGAGTTTCCTCATACTGGACCAGTCTCTTTCTTCTCTCATGAGAGGATTCCCTCCTGTGAGAAGAAACAGAGCTCCCTATTGAGGTGCCAGAGTGGTTAGACTCCTGAGAAGGAGACCTAGACTTTCTGAGCACACTCATAATCCTTCCTGGGGGACAAAGGTGTGGTTCTCTAGATCCTCATCTTCATCTTCCCCAGAAGGGATTGGGTTTTCCAGGTCAGGGTCATTGTCACCCTCCTGGTCAGTTTCAGAGGGGGGCTGGGGGTAGTAGTACCCCTGGCCCCTTCCTCATCTGCTGGCCCACCCTCTGCTCCTACCCCTTCAGTCTCTGAGGACTTACTAAGATCATAAGCCACCAACAACTCCTGGAGGTGTTGGGTGGTGGGACTTTGGCCTGTCCTTAATTTCCTCACGTTACACAAAGCTCTCAGTTCCAAGAATGGGAGTGTGTCATACTTGGAGGGGGAAGCTCAATGGCTTCCTGCAGGGCATCTTTGGATCCTGCTTTTAAAGACATTACTAGTGTGGTGTGGTGTATGCACTACCTACTCTAGTGTGGCCTACTAAACTCTCTTGAGTTGTAGAAAGGGTTGTGCTATCCCTTAACACACAACTCTAAGTTCAGTAGAACTTACTGATATTCTAAGCTTAAATTATATGTACCTTAGGTACCTTTAGTGGTTTTCAGTTGATCACTTCAATTGAGATTATCTGGTAAAACAATAGCAAGCTGGAATCCCACCGCTGCCACCAATGTGAGAAGTTGGCCTGGCATATGCTGTCCACTAATTATGAGTGTTTATATAGGTGTATGAGTGCATATAATAGTCCTGTACTGAGTGACTATAAGTATGAGTGACTGTACGGGTGAGTGAGTAGATGTGTGTGTGTAGACCTAAGAATCAGTGAGTGTGTATATAGTAATTGGTGTTGGAGTGTCTATGGTTTTGACAATGGCAGTCTGTAATTTACAGTGGGTGTATCAAAAGTTATATTAGGGTGTGAGAAGATGCATCAAATTATCACATGGATGATGTCATCAGTGATGTCATTTGAGATGTCATCAGTGATGTCATCAGTGATGTCACTGACCATGTCATGAGTGATGTAATATGTGACGTCATCAGCAGTGCATTGCGGGGGCGCGAGTTAAAGTTACCTGAACTAACTATAACGGGGGAATTTCACGGGTTTTGTACGAGTGCAATGTCCAACTAACTATAACTGTCCCTAAAACCTATGGTTTTTTCAGTGAATATATATATATATATATATATAAATAACTGACGGATATATATACACTTTTATATTAAAACTTTGCGAAAGGTATACAATGTACTGCTGATTCTCATTACTTCAGACTCCTCTGTGTCATGCATCCACAGTAGAAGAATATAATGCCATGATCCGAGCCTGTGCCCTGGAGGTGATGCCATCTCACTGGTACCCAAATATTTCAACATTATTGATCAGTGAGTTTGTTCCTACTGCCCAAGACTTGCTGTGAGGGAGTTTGATGATACTCTGATTAATTTCATAAAACAGATTCCGACAGAAATAATTCTAAATGTAAAGCCTTCATTTTGAAGTGTTTTCTATGTAGGTTTGCTTTTAGATTTACGCCACAGGGCATTGATTTTGTCTGTTATGCATCCTTGCCTGGAGCGAGCATCGTGCCATTTGAAAACATGTTGAATTACAGAAGAGGCTTGCAGCTGCTCTCACCCAGACCTGATTTAGAACTCCTGAGTGGTATCTGCAATTACCTACCTCTTGCTTTAATGTGCTAAAATGTTGATGTATACTCTCAACACTCTCCCCAGTGCAGGACTCAAAGTGTCTTTGAGACCTGAGGTCACATAGCAATCTGTGCAAAATGTTCTAACACTCTTGTGGCACTCCACAGCACCCCCTCTCCACACACACAAGTCTCTTCACTCCCTGATGCGGTCACTGCTTTTGTTCCTACAAAGCCCAGGGCCTCAGGTGCTGTTCTTGTCAGCAGCCCCAATGGCCCTGGACTGTAAGAGCGCTGAAGAGATCTTGACAGCTGCAGATTTAGGACATCAACTTTCACCGTTCAGGGTTTCTGTCTATTTTGAGGAGACGAAGGTGATGTCATGCCAGGGGTTACCAGTGTTCAGCTGACAAAGACTGAAATAAAAATTCACTTAAAGACAAAAAACTGTGTAAATGAAATGTGAACCTTCCTGCACAAAAACAATCCACCATAGTGCAAGGGGCACTGCAGGAACCATTGCACTATGGTGCAAGGGAGCCTGCATTGACGGTAGGCAACACACAGTGGCCAGCGCGAGCGAGAGCAGGAATGCTTCATAACTTTGTAAGTATGGAGGATTTCAGCCCTGTCCCTTTCACGCAAAGCAGCTGAGTGCGGAAGGTTTCCTTGCTGTCTTGTGCTACGTGACAGAATGGTAAATCTGCTCCAAAGTAAAATACCACACCTCCAACTTGTATCTTATGTGAGAAGTTGGCCTGGCATATGCTGTCCACTAATTATAGTGGGCACCGTGCACCAGTCCAAATCGACTCTTATGGTAGGTAGGTTAAAGACAACCTTATTGAAAGCTATCCTAGTGGTAGCTATGGAGAGCAGCCTTCAGGCTAAGTCTTGAAGGAATGTAAAGCAGCTTGTTTTACCAGTCTATAATCTCTTGAGTGACCACATGAAAGAGCACCACACCAGGTATATATTCAAAATATATGTATTTATTACTAAACACACCCCTCTAGTCTCTTTATGAGGCTAGAGTTCGAAGTACATAGGTTATAAGATCTTAAATCACAGTAATAGCACAAATACACGTTTGGGCCCTAGGGCGTACCAAACCATATACCAATAAAGTGGTATGCGAACCACGACTGAACTAGACACTAGGCCTAGAGCCTCTAGAAGTGCTTGGACCACAAGGAACCACCCAAGGTAGTGACACAGGGGACCCACGGGAGACGCGTGCAGTGTAAATACACAACCGCGATACGCCGTTAACTTCTATGGAGAAAGTCGGGATCGGGAAAATAGAGGAAAGGGACACTTAGAAGAGGACTAGGACAAAACCCTTTGAGATCTAGGACTTTGAAGAGTCTCTACCCACGGGAGCACCGGAGTACTCGTGTTACCTCACCCAGGGAAGCCGGGTGCATAGGTGCCTTTCGGGGTCGGGTTTCGTCGTCGGTTCTTATGGCGATCTGCTGCAAAGTGCTGCTGGCGACCAGGAGAAAAGTGTCCGGGTGGATCCAAGAGTGGATCGGAGTTCTGAAGAACCTGAAAGCAGAGGGGACAGAGTCTGGGTCACTAGCCAGTGACCAGGGAGGCGATGGACAGATGCCCACCGATGTCGAGTGCTTCAGATTCGATGACGGTCGTCTTGACTCTTCAGCCACGAGGTCCGGGAGGCGTTGTCGGTGACCAGGAGCAGGATTCGGGCTGCTGCTTGATGTCTGTCGAGTGCAGAGGTGTCGGCGACCAGATTGAACCCAACAAGCCTTGGCAACGGCAAGTCTCGAGTAAGATGTAGATCGTCGATGATGCAGACCAGCAAGGTCTGGGGAACTCACCCAGCGAGGGTAAGTGAGGGCAGGCCTGGCGCAACCAGACTGCCAAGTAAAGAAAAGATTGGCCTTCGTTAAGGGCTACTAGCCAACGGGCTAGCGACCGCGAAGGAGCCTCGTGACGCCGCACGTGGAGCTAGCTTACAGGACACTCGTGGAGTGGGGGCCAGGGATCTTCGGTGCAGGTGGTGCTGGAGGCTAGGGCTACTCGGAGCCCAAAGCACGATTTCTTGGGAGACCCAGAAGATGGTGCACTTGCAAATGTGCTCGGTGTCCAGGGGTCACGGTCTCAAGTCACCCACGATAGCCACGGGCCTCAGCTTTGCTGGGGACTCAGGGTAGCCTCAGGGAAGTCTGAGAATCCACCTCTGGTGATGCGATGACTTCGGCGTCCGACGGGAGCTTCAGTGATGCGAACCAGACAGATGCTTCTTTGGTGCCTGCCAAGCAGGGGAGTCACTCCTTGACCCCAAGGGAGATTCTTCAGTCCTCTAATCTTGTCGTAGAGCGTCTAAGGTCCAGGATTCCGTGTCAGAATTTCGTCCAGGTATAATCTAAAGTCCTAAGGACTGGGTTCCTACCTTTATTCTAAAAATAGGGGATGGACTACTCTGTGGCCCCACCTATGGGTGGGTCAGGGCAGAGGGGTGGCTACACCCCTTTCCCTTTGTCCAGTTCGCGCCAAAGCAGGGGCTGCAAGCCCCTGATCCGGTTTGAACTGGGGTATGCACAGGGACACCAAATGTGCCCCCAGTGCAGGACTTCAAAGCACCCGAAAGTGCTCCCGCCCAGCCCCAATACACATTGTCCTGTCTGGGGAGGTGGTCACACCTCCCTGG
Source organism: Calotriton arnoldi (assembly GCA_963921515.1). Taxonomy (NCBI): domain Eukaryota; kingdom Metazoa; phylum Chordata; class Amphibia; order Caudata; family Salamandridae; genus Calotriton; species Calotriton arnoldi. The sequence goes on from CAWUFW010009677.1 coordinate 684,346, forward strand.
GACAGGAAACCTATTGTCCAGGCCTCCCCTGCCGGAGTTTCGTCCAGCAGCAGGAGGCCAGACTCGTGTCTGTGGCAGCAGCATCCATTTTGTGATGCCAGGCTCTGGAAAGAAGTTACCGGACTCGTCAGAGTTAACATGCCTTTCCCTCTAGAAGGGTGGAATGCTACCCCCGCCGCCAGGATTGGCGGGGGGTAGTATTCCAAGATGTTTGACACCAAACATGACATGTTTAGGTGCAGCCATTCCATAGTTAGCATTTTACCACGAGGATATAATGCGTTTAAGAGTATATGGTCAGGCTGCACTACAAACAGCATCAGAGATGGTCTCCGAATGCTGCAGAGGGGCCCTGCTCATGCAGGGGCACCCTCTCACATAGGAACCATGCACTCTGCCTTTAGGATTGATAAGGCCTGCCTTAGGAGTGACTTATAGGTTTCTAGGTGTGTATGTATTTCGTGATATAGGTAACCTATATCACAGTAAGGAGTGCATGCACCACCTTACCCAGGCTGCAGTAGCAGACCTGTGGTGTCAGTTTGGATGGCCTTCCAGGGGTGGCATAATACATGCTGCAGCCCCTGGCAGGCCTCTGAGGTACCTATGCCCTTGGTACATAGTATACCATATACTAGGGACTTATAAGGGCACTCCAGATCCCAATCAGAGATGTGCCTAAGGCACATGGAAACCTTTTACAGAGAAAGCAGATAGACTGGGGCCCTGAATAGCAGGATCCCAGTCCAACTAAGTCATAAACCAGCAAAACACCATAAAAAAAGTGGGGGCAACCATATAGTCAGATTCCACCTTCCTACATAACCCCCCAAACGAAAGGAGATAAGGCTAACCTTGGCCAGTTGAGCCTATATTGACTAAGTGGCCATATAAGGAAGCACCTGCACTAGCATGGTTGCCCCCTATGTTATGGTCCACTAAGCAATCCCTCACCCTAAGGGTATGAGAGGGTCTCCACCATGGGGAATCACTACCTCTGGTGTGCTTAGGTAAAGTACAAGGCTGGTGAGGTGTCTGAGTAGGGAAGTGAGGCCCTAGGAATGTTGGCCTCAGTTTCCTCAGATCACTGGTCACCATGTATGCCTGTCTTTCCATGACTGAGTTGCACTTTGCTCTAAGGGTCAACCTTTGGCTGCCTACAGCTGGGGGTTGGGTCCCTTTGGATGGAACACTGGAGGGACATGGCAGGTTTGGAACCTTCTGGTCCCAGGTTTGCCCTTGCCTACCAGAGTCCTTCTGGGGAGGTCCCTACATAAAGGTATGGGGGATCCCTCAGTGTGTAGAGGAATTTTCACCTGGCTAGGGCTACTAGACTGGTTGCCCCTAATCTGCTGATGGGGGCTTCCTCTGGACAGGGGGCCCGGGGGTCCACTGACCTCCCTGACCTCTGCAGCCCTGGGCTGACTGAGGCAGGGTAGAGAGGGGCAGGTTACCTGCTCCAGACTGGGTACCACCGTGGAAGGGTCCTCTGCCATCAGGGGTGTGGCCAGGCCAGGCCTGACTACCTCTGTGGCAGTTCCTTCACTAGGGGTAGGGTCAGTTCCCTGAGGAGGCTGACCCTTACCTACTGTCTGGGGGAAGAAGACTTTTCTTCAACCCTTTTGCTCTCTTTTGGGGAGAGTGGGCCATTCTTTCAGGCTCCATCTCTCCAAAGTCTTGGGCTGGGGCTGTGGCCATCACAGCCCCACTAACCTTGCAGGGACGCCCAACATCCTAAGATGGGTTTGGTGTTCAACTTCAGCCCAGACTGAAATTTCCAAATCATTGCCCATCAGGCAATCTACAGGTAGGGTTGGGGACACTGCCACTCTTTTTGGGCCTGTGACCCCCTCCCAGCTGAGATTGACTATGGCCATGGGGTGATCTGTTCTGACACCATCAGTGTTGGTCACCTGGTATTTAAACTCAGGTAAAAGCTGGTGAGGGGGACTAGTTTCCCTGCCACCATGGTGACACTAGCCCCTGTGTCCCTAAATGCCACAGCTTTCTGACCATTAATTATTGGCTCCAATCTGTACCTGCCCAATGCTATGGGACCCATGGTAAAGGTGGCAAATCCTATACCACCATCAGAGTCAGAGGAGTCTGTTGAGGGGTCCCTGTCTAAACTAGGGCCCACCTCTGTTCCTCTTGCAAAAGCACCCAACTTTTTGGGTGCACTACTCCCAACTGGAGGATTACTACTGGTAGTACCAGGAGGGGTGGTAGTAGTTGTGGGAGGAACATTTTCTTTATTGCCAATCCTGGGGCAACTGGGATCAGTTTTCCAGTGCCCAGGCTTTTTACAGACATGGCAATATGGTTTCTTTTCAGGAGAGGAAGGAGTTTGGGATCCACCCCAGAAGAGGAATTTTGGGGCCCTGTAGGGGACTTATCCTTAGATTTATCCCCACCTTTCTCTTGGGACTTAGTAGAATCTTTCTTCTGGTCACCACCCTGATTTCTAGTTTTTACTCTGGTTCTGACCCATTTGTCTGCCTTCTTTCCCAATTCTTGGGGAGAGGTCAGATCAGAGTCCACCAGATACTGGTGCAAAAGCTGGTTTTGACAATTATTAAGGATCTGCTCCCTCATAATCAAATTGTACAATCCTAAAAAGTCATGCACTTTGTTGCCATGTATCCAACCTTCCAGAGCCTTTGTAGCACAATCTACAAAATCAACCCAGTCTTGAGTCTGAGCTTTTTGGGTGTCTCTGAACTTCAACCTATACTGTTCAGTGGTTAGGCCAAACCCATCTATCAGAGCACTCTTCAAGACTGTGTAATTGTCAGCATCCTCTTCTCTTACAGTGAGGAGCTTGTCTCTACCTTTGTCTGCAAAGGAGAGCCACAAGATTGCTGCCCACTGCCTCTGGGGGACCTTCTGAACTTTACAGGCCCTCTCCAGTGCAGTTATCCATTTGTGGATGTCATCCCCACTCTGGTAGGGAGGGACAATCTTGTTTAGGTTTCTATGGTCATAAGACCTGTCCCTATCTCTAGGGATATTGCTGCCACCATGGGACTCTAGTCCCAACTTTCTTCTCTCTCTAAGGAGATCTAGGGATTCTCTATCTAAAGCCAATTGCTTCTTCCTGATCTCTAGTTGAGTTTCCTCATACTGGACCAGTCTCTTTCTTCTCTCATGAGAGGATTCCCTCCTGTGAGAAGAAACAGAGCTCCCTATTGAGGTGCCAGAGTGGTTAGACTCCTGAGAAGGAGACCTAGACTTTCTGAGCACACTCATAATCCTTCCTGGGGGACAAAGGTGTGGTTCTCTAGATCCTCATCTTCATCTTCCCCAGAAGGGATTGGGTTTTCCAGGTCAGGGTCATTGTCACCCTCCTGGTCAGTTTCAGAGGGGGCTGGGGGTAGTAGTACCCCTGGCCCCTTCCTCATCTGCTGGCCCACCCTCTGCTCCTACCCCTTCAGTCTCTGAGGACTTACTAAGATCATAAGCCACCAACAACTCCTGGAGGTGTTGGGTGGTGGGACTTTGGCCTGTCCTTAATTTCCTCACGTTACACAAAGCTCTCAGTTCCAAGAATGGGAGTGTGTCATACTTGGAGGGGAAGCTCAATGGCTTCCTGCAGGGCATCTTTGGATCCTGCTTTTAAAGACATTACTAGTGTGGTGTGGTGTATGCACTACCTACTCTAGTGTGGCCTACTAAACTCTCTTGAGTTGTAGAAAGGGTTGTGCTATCCCTTAACACACAACTCTAAGTTCAGTAGAACTTACTGATATTCTAAGCTTAAATTATATGTACCTTAGGTACCTTTAGTGGTTTTCAGTTGATCACTTCAATTGAGATTATCTGGTAAAACAATAGCAAGCTGGAATCCCTCCGCTGCCACCAATGTGAGAAGTTGGCCTGGCATATGCTGTCCACTAATTATAGTGGGCACCGTGCACCAGTCCAAATCGACTCTTATGGTAGGTAGGTTAAAGACAACCTTATTGAAAGCTATCCTAGTGGTAGCTATGGAGAGCAGCCTTCAGGCTAAGTCTTGAAGGAATGTAAAGCAGCTTGTTTTACCAGTCTATAATCTCTTGAGTGACCACATGAAAGAGCACCACACCAGGTATATATTCAAAATATATGTATTTATTACTAAACACACCCTCTAGTCTCTTTATGAGGCTAGAGTTCGAAGTACATAGGTTATAAGATCTTAAATCACAGTAATAGCACAAATACACGTTTGGGCCCTAGGGGCGTACCAAACCATATACCAATAAAGTGGTATGCGAACCACGACTGAACTAGACACTAGGCCTAGAGCCTCTAGAAGTGCTTGGACCACAAGGAACCACCCAAGGTAGTGACACAGGGGACCCACGGGAGACGCGTGCAGTGTAAATACACAACCGCGATACGCCGTTAACTTCTATGGAGAAAGTCGGGATCGGGAAAATAGAGGAAAGGGACACTTAGAAGAGGACTAGGACAAAACCCTTTGAGATCTAGGACTTTGAAGAGTCTCTACCCACGGGAGCACCAGAGTACTCGTGTTACCTCACCCAGGGAAGCCGGGTGCATAGGTGCCTTTCAGGCGTCGGGTTTCGTCGTCGGTTCTTATGGCGATCTGCTGCAAAGTGCTGCTGGCGACCAGGAGAAAAGTGTCCGGGTGGATCCAAGAGTGGATCGGAGTTCTGAAGAACCTGAAAGCAGAGGGGACAGAGTCTGGGTCACTAGCCAGTGACCAGGGAGGCAATGGACAGATGCCCACCGATGTCGAGTGCTTCAGATTCGATGACGGTCATCTTGACTCTTCAGCCACGAGGTCCGGGAGGCGTTGTCGGCGACCAGGAGCAGGATTCGGGCTGCTGCTCGATGTCTGTCGAGTGCAGAGGTGTCGGCGACCAGATTGGACCCAACAAGCCTTGGCAACGGCAAGTCTCGAGTAAGATGTAGATCGTCGATGATGCAGACCAGCAAGGTCTGGGGAACTCACCCAGCGAGGGTAAGTGAGGGCAGGTCTGGAGCAACCAGACTGCCAAGTAAAGAAAAGATTGGCCTTCGTTAAGGGCTACTAGCCAACGGGCTAGCGAGCGCGAAGGAGCCTCGTGACGCCGCACGTGGAGCTGGCTTACAGGACCCTCGTGGAGTGGGGGCCAGGGATCTTCGGTGCAGGTGGTGCTGGAGGCTAGGGCTACTCGGAGCCCAAAGCACAATTTCTTGGGAGACCCAGAAGATGGTGCACTTGCAAATGTGCTCGGTGTCCAGGGGTCACGGTCTCAAGTCACCCACGATAGCCACGGGCCTCAGCTTTCCTGGGGACTCAGGGTAGCCTCGGGGAAGTCTGAGAATCCACCTCTGGTGATGCGATGACTTCGGCGTCCGACGGGAGCTTCAGTGATGCGAACCGGACAGATGCTTCTTTGGTGCCTGCCAAGCAGGGGAGTCACTCCTTGACCCCAAGGGAGATTCTTCAGTCCTCTAATCTTGTCGTAGAGCGTCGAAGGTCCAGGATTCCATGTCAGAGTTTCGTCCAGGTATAATCTAAAGTCCTAAGGACTGGGTTCCTACCTTTATTCTAAAAATAGGGGATGGACTACTCTGTGGCCCCACCTATGGGTGGGTCAGGGCAGAGGGGTGGCTACACCCCTTTCCCTTTGTCCAGTTCGTGCCAAAGCAGGGGCTGCAAGCCCCTGATCCGGTTTGAACTGGGGTATGCACAGGGACACCAAATGTGCCCCCAGTGCAGGACTTCAAAGCACCCGAAAGTGCTCCCGCCCAGCCCCAATACACATTGTCCTGTCTGGGGAGGTGGTCACACCTCCCTGGGACAGGAAACCTATTGTCCAGGCCTCCCCTGCCGGAGTTTCGTCCAGCAGCAGGAGGCCAGACTCGTGTCTGTGGCAGCAGCATCCATTTTGTGATGCCAGGCTCTGGAAAGAAGTTACCGGACTCGTCAGAGTTAACATGCCTTTCCCTCTAGAAGGGTGGAATGCTACCCCCACCGCCAGGATTGGCGGGGGTAGTATTCCAAGATGTTTGACACCAAACATGACATGTTTAGGTGCAGCCATTCCATAGTTAGCATTTTACCGCGAGGATATAATGCGTTTAAGAGTATATGGTCAGGCTGCACTACAAACAGCATCAGAGATGGTCTCCGAATGCTGCAGAGGGGCCCTGCTCATGCAGGGGCACCCTCTCACATAGGAACCATGCACTCTGCCTTTAGGATTGATAAGGCCTGCCTTAGGAGTGACTTATAGGTTTCTAGGTGTGTATGTATTTCGTGATATAGGTAACCTATATCACAGTAAGGGGTGCATGCACCACCTTACCCAGGCTGCAGTAGCAGACCTGTGGTGTCAGTTTGGATGGCCTTCCAGGGGTGGCATAATACATGCTGCAGCCCCTGGCAGGCCTCTGAGGTACCTATGCCCTTGGTACATAGTATACCATATACTAGGGACTTATAAGGGCACTCCAGATCAAAATCAGAGATGTGCCTAAGGCACATGGAAACCTTTTTACAGAGAAAGCAGATAGACTGGGGCCCTGAATAGCAGGATCCCAGTCCAACTAAGTCATAAACCAGCAAAACACCATAAAAAAAGTGGGGGCAACCATATAGTCAGATTCCACCTTCCTACATCTTATTTACTAACAGAGAGAACACAGAGTGAATACTACTGCTCCATGCCATATTATATTTCCTAAAAGAGAGAACACAGAGTAAATACTACAGATCCATGTTGTGTTATTGCTAATAGAGAGAGCACTGGGGCATATTTATGAACCGGTTTGAGATGTGTTTCCACTGCACAAGGTGGTACACGCATGACGCAAACTTTAAGTAAGATTTATGAAGCCACGAAAAGCCATTTTTCATGGCCCTGAGTGGCTCCATAAATCTGGATTAAAACAATGCAGTGAAAAACGCTGCATTACCATACTCTGCCCTGGATTGCCATTCCATATGCATTGAGTGGGTGTTCCAACGCAACTTCCATGGATTTTGATGCATCCCAAGGTTTGCCAGAACTGGTAAACCTAGGAATGCACCAAAAAGATATGCTTTCCCAGGAGAGGCATTGTGAGAAGTTGGCCTGGTATATGCTGTCCACTAATTCTAGTGGGCACCTTGCACCAGTCCAAACAACCCCTTATTGGAGATAGGTTAAAGACAACCTTTATTGAAAGCTATCCTAGTGGTAGCTATGGAGAGCAGCCTTCAGGCTAAGTCTTGAAGGAATGTAAAGCAGCTTGTTTTACAGTCTATAATCTCTTGAGTGACCAAAGGAAAGAGGACCACACCAGGTATATATTCAAAATATATGTATTTATTACTAAACACACCCCTCTAGTCTCTTTATGAGGCTAGAGTTCGAAGTACATAAGTTATAAGTCAGTTATTAACAGTAATAGCACAAATACACGTTTGAGCCCTAGGGGCGTACCAAACCATATACCAATAAAGTGGTATAAGAACCACGACTGAGCTAGACACAAGGCCTAGAGCCTGTAGAAGTGCTTGGACCACAAGGAACTACCCAAGGCAGTGACACAGGGGACCCACGGGGGACGCGTGCAGTGTAGTAACACAGCCACGAATCGCCGTTAACTTCTATGGGGAAAGTCGCGGTTGGAAATTTAAAGAAAAGGGACACTTAAAGGAGGACTTGGAGCAAACCCTTTTAGAACTGGGTCGTTCTAGAGTCTATACCCACAGGAGCACCGGAGTACTCGTGTTACCTCACCCAGGGAAGCCGGGTGCATAGGTGCCTTTCGGGGTCGGGTTTCGTCGTCGATTCCAATGGCGATCTGCTGCAAAGTGCTGCTGGCGACCAAGTCAAAAGTGTCCGGGTGGATCCAAGGGTGGATCGGAGATCTGAAGAACCTGAAAGCAGAGGGGACAGAGTCTGGGTCACTAGCCAGTGACCAGGAGGGCGATGAGCAGATGCCCACCGATGTTGGGTGCTTCAGGTAGGTTGACGGTCATCTTGACTCTTCAGCCACGAGGTCCAGGAGGCGTTGTCGATGACCAGGAGCTGGATTCAGGCTGCTTCACAATGTCTGTTGATTGATGAGGTGTCAGCGACCGGATTGGACCCAACAAGCCTTGGCAACGGCAAGTCTCGTGGAAAGAGAAGAAGGACGATGGTGCAGACCAGCAAGGTCTGAGGTACTCACCCATCAAGGGTAAGTCAGGGCAAGCCTGGAGCAACCAGGGAAGCCCAAGCAGGATAAGTTTGGCCTTTGTGAGGGCCTACTAGCCAACGGACTAGTGACCGTGAAGGAGCCTTGGGTGGACGCACTTGGAGCTGGCTCACGGGACACTCGTGGAGTGGGGGCCAGTGATCTTCAGTGCAGTTGGTGCTGGAGGCGGAGGCTACTCGGAGCCCAAAGCACAACTTCGTGGAATCCCAGGAAAAGGATGCACTTGCAAATGTGCTCAGTGTCCAGGGGTCACGGTTCCATGTTACCCACGAAAGCTATGGGCATCAGCTTTTCTGGGGACTCAGGGAAGCCTCGGGGAAGTCTAGAAATCCACCTCTGGTGATGCAAAGACTTCGGCGACCGACGGGAGCTTCAGCGATGCAGACCGGACAATTGCTTCTTTGGTGCCTGCCAAGCAGGGGAGTCACTCCTTGACCCCAAGGGAGATTCTTCAGTCCTCTAATCTTCAAGTAGAGCGACGAAGGTCCAGGATTCTGTGTCAGAGTTTCGTCCAGGATATATCTAAATTCCTAAGGACTGGGGTCCCATACTTATACTAAGGTAGAGGGTTGGACTTACTCTGTGGGCCCACCTATGGGTGGGTCGGGGCAGAGGGGTGGTTACACCCCTTTCCCTTTGTCCAATTTCATGCCAGAGCAGGGGCTGGTAGCCCCTGCAACCGGTTTGAACTGGCATATGCACAGGGACACCAAATGTGCCCCCAGTGCAGGACTTCAAAGCACCAGAGATTGCTCCCGCCCAGCCCCAATACACACTATCCTGTCTGGGGAGGTGGTGACACCTCCCTGGGACAGGAAACCTATTGTCCAGGCCTCCCCTGCCAGAGTTTCAGTCAGCAGCAGGAGGCCAGACTCGTGTCTGTGGCAGCAGCATCCATTTTGTGATGCCAGGGCTTTGGAACGAAGTTACCGGCCAGGCCAGTGTGTACATGTCTCTCCCTCTAGAAGGGTGGAATGCTACCCCCGCCGCCAGAATTGGCGGGGGGGTAGTATTCCAAGATGTTTGACACCAAACACGACATGTTTCTGTGCAGCCATCCCAAAGTTAGCATTTAACGCGAGGTTATAATGCACTTAAGAGTATATGGTCAGGCTGCACTACAAACAGCATCAGAGAATGGTCTCCGAACGCTGCAGAGGGGCCCTGCTCATGCAGGGGCACCCTCTCACATAGGAACCATGCACTCTACCTTCAGGATTGATAAGGCCTGCATAAGGAGTGACTTATAGGTTTATATGTGTGTATGTATGTAGCGATATAGGTAACCTGTATCACAGTAAGGGGTGCATGCACCACCTTACCCAGGCTGCAGTAGCAGACCTGTGGTGTCATTTTGGATGGCCTTCCAGGGGTGGCACAATACATGCTGCAGCCCCTAGTAGGCCTCTGAGGTACCTATGCCCTGGGTACATAGTATACCATATACTAGGGACTTATAAGGGCACTCCAGATTCCAATCAGAGATGTGCCTAATGCACATGGAAACCATTTTAGAGAGGAAGCAGCTAGGCTGGGGTCCTGATTGGCAGGGCCCCAGCCAGACTAAAGTCAAAAAACAGTGAAGCATCAGCAAAAAGTGGGGGTACCCATGTGAAGCAGATCCTACTCTCCTACACAACCCCCCAAACGCAGGGACATTAAACTAACCTTGACCAGTTGAGTCTTCATGTTCTAAGTGGAAGTACCTAGAGAGTCCATCTGCATTGGCATGGTTACTCCCAGGTCTATGTTCCACTGTGAAGTCCATCCCCTGTAGGGAAATGGACCACCTAAGCAGTTTGGGGTTTTCACCCTTCATTTGTTTTAGCCATAAGAGGGGCTTATGGTCGGTTTGAACAAGGAAGTGAGTACCAAACAAGTATGGCCTCAACTTCTTCAGAGCCCAGACCACAGCAAAGGCCTCCCTCTCAATGGCTGACCAACGTTTCTCTCTAGGGGTCAGCCTTCTGCTAATAAAAGCTACTGGCTGATCCTGACCTTCATCATTCAATTGCGACAGTACAGCCCCTACCCCCAATTCAGATGCATCTGTTTGGACAATGAACTTCTTGGAGTAATCAGGACTCTGTAGAATGGGAGCAGTGCACATGGCCTGCTTCAGGTCATCAAATGCCTTTTGACAGCTAACTGTCCACTGAACCTTCTTGGGCATTTTCTTGGAAGTTAAGTCATTCAAGGGTGTCACTATTGATCCATACCCTTTGACAAATCTCCTATAGTACCCAGTCAGGCCAAAAAAGGCTCTCACCTGAGTCTGGGTAGTGGGAGCAGCCCAGTCCCTGATGGTCTGGATCTTGCTCTGCAGTGGTTGAACCTGGCCTCCACCCACAAGGTGGCCCAGGTACACAACCTGACTCTGCCCTATCTGGCACTTGGTGGCCTTGATAGTCAGGCCTGCCTTTTGCAGGGCCTGTAAAACATTTCTGAGGTGGACCAGGTGATCCTCCCAGGTGGAGCTAAAGACAGCAATATCATCTAGATATGCTGCACTATAGGCTTCCAGGCCTGTAAGGACTGTATTCACCAACCTCTGAAAAGTGGCAGGTGCATTCTTCAGACCAAAGGGCATCACCACAATTGATAATGCCCACTAGGGGTTGAGAATGCTGTCTTTGGCTTTGCATCATCAGCTAGTCTGATCTGCCAGTAGCCAGCTGTCAGGTCAAATGTGCTTAGATACTTGGCTGAGGCCAAAGTGTCTATTAGCTCATCTGCCCTAGGTATTTGATGGGCATCAGTCCTAGTGACTGCATTGAGACCCCTGTAGTCCACACAAAACCTCATCTCTCTTTTCCCACCACTGGTGTGAGGTTTTGGCACAAGGACCACTGGACTAGCCCAAGGGCTATCTGAGGGTTCAATAACTCCCAAATCCAACATTTTCTGGACTTCTGTCCTGATACAGTCCCTGACATGGTCAGGTTGCCTATAAATCTTATTTTTAATAGGCAGACTGTCCCCAGTGTCCACTTCATGAGTGCACCAGGTGGTCTGACTGGGTGTCAGTGAAAACATGTGTCTGAACTGATTGAGCACCTGTCTACAATCAGTCTGCTGCTGGGTAGTGAGGCTGCCTGCCAAGGCTACACCGTCCACTGACCCATCATCAGGGTTCTGTGAGAGCAGGTCAGGGAGTGGGTCACTCTCTTCCTCCTGTCCCTCATCAGTAGCCATGAGCAAGCCCATGTCTGCCCTGTCCACATATGGTTTCAAACTGTTGACATGGAGAACCCTGTGGGGACTCCTGGGTGTTCCTAGGTCTACTAAATAGGTAACCTCACCCTTCTGTTCAACAATGGTATGGGGTCCACTCCACTTGTCTTGGAGAGCTGCTGGGGCCACTGGCTCCAACACCCACACCTTCTGTCCTGGCTGGTAAACAGTCAGTACAGCCTTTTGGTCATGCCAGGCTTTTTGAAGTTCCTGGCTAGCCTCAAGGTTCTTAGTTGCCTTTTTCTTGTACTCAGCCATCCGGGAGCGGAGACCAAGTACGTAGTCCACTATGTCTTGCTTTGGGGGCTTGAGAGGTAACTCCCATCCTTCCTTCACCAAGCACAATGGACCCCTGACAGGGTGACCAAACAAAAGTTCAAAAGGGCTGTAGCCAACCCCTTTTGAGGCACCTCCCTGTATGCAAATAAAAGGCAGGGCAAGAGTATGTCCCATCTTCGCCTAAGCTTTTCTGGGAGCCCTTTAATCATGCCCTTCAAGGTTTTGTTGAATCTCTCAACTAAACCAATGCATTGTGGGTGATAGGGTGTGGTGAACTTGTAAGTCACTCCGCACTCCTTCCACATTGCTTTCAAGTATCCAGACATAAAGTTTTCACCCCTGTCTGATACAACCTCCTTAGGGAAGCCCACTCTTGAGAAAATTCCCAGGAGGGCCCTTGCCACCACAGGTGCTGTAGTGGTCCTAAGGGGAATAGCCTCTGGGTACCTGGTGGCATGATCCACTACCACCAGGATAAACCTGTGCCCAGATGCTGTTTGGGGATCCATGGGACCAACAATGTCAATCCCCACCCTTTCAAAGGGAACCCCCACCACAGGTAGTGGTATCAGGGGGGCCTTTGTAGTGCCACCTGCCTTGCCACTGGCCTGGCAGGTTACACAGGAGCGACAAAACTCCTTGGTGTCTCCAGACATGTGGGGCCAGTGAAAGTGAGGGACAATTCTGTCCCAAGTCTTGTTCTGGCCCAGGTGACCTGCTAAGGGAACGTCATGGGCTAGGGTCAATAGGAAGCCCCTGAACTTCAGAGGTATAACCAACCTCCTGGTGGCACCAGGCTTGGGGTATCTACACTCTGAGTACAAGAGTCCATCATCCCAATACACTGTATGGGGACCACTAGCTTTCCCAGCAGCCCCAGCAGTAGCTTGCTGTCTGAGGGGTTCAAGAGAGGGGAAGCTCTGCTGCTCCTGGCTCAGATCTGCCCTGGAAGGGCCCCCTGTCCCCAAGAACTCAACCTGGTCAGGTTCAAGCTCCTCTGGGACAGTTCCTTCCTCAGGACTGAGATCATCCCCCTCAAGAGACTGATCTTCCTTCTGAGCCAAGGGGAAGGCACTGCCTTTACCCTACTACTCCTCCTCTTGGAAGGCACTTGGTCCATTATTCCAGAATCCAAGGCCTGTTCAGTGCTAGACATTTTGGCTTGTGACCTGGTCACAGCAAACACATCTGCAGAGATGCCCAGCATTTCTGCATGGGTCCTGAGCTCCACTTCTGCCCAAGCTGAAGTTTCTAAGTCATTGCCAAGCAAGCATTCAACTGGTAGGTCTGCACTTACCACAACCTTCTTAAGGCCAGTTACACCTCCCCAGGAGAAGTTAACAACTGCCAGAGTATGGTCTGTTCTGACATTGCTAGCATTGGTCACTTGGTACATCTCATCAAGTATAACCTGCCCAGGATTCACAAGGTCTTGTGTCACCATGGTGACACTTGCCCCTGTGTCCCTAAATGCCAAAGCCTCTCGTCCATTGATTAAGGGCTGTTGTCTGTACTTGCCCAGGTTACTGGGACTCACAGAGGAGGTCACATCCATGCCTCCATCACAGACTAGGACAGCCTGAGTGAGTTCTCTGACTAGGTCAGAGCTCATCTCATTACCCAGGGTCAACCCTACTAAATCCTTGGCTGGTGTACTCCCACCACCAACTGTAACTGTACTAGGGGAACAGGTGCCTTAGGGGCATTGGTGGGGGCTGGAGTAGAGTCTTTGGACTTGGTGCAATCACTGGTCCAGTGGGTCTTTTGCTTACAGACCTTGCACCATGGTTTCTTTTGGCCTTTCCTTTGTTAGACTGTGAATCCCCACCTGAAGAAGATTTTTGGGGGCCTTGTGAAGACTTCTGGTCTTTACCCTTCTCCCCACCCTTATCAGAGTTCTTGGAATCTTGCTTCTTTGGGTCACCACCTTGGTTCTGTACCTTCTGCCTCACCCTGGTTCTGACCCATTTGTCTGCCTTCTTTCCCAATTCTTGGGGAGAGGTCAGATCAGAGTCCACCAGGTACTGATGCAACAGCTGATTTTGACAGTTATTAAGAATCTGCTCCCTCATGATAAGATTGTACAATCCTGTGAAGTCACACACCTTACTGCCCATCAACCAGACTTCCAGAGCCTTAGCAGAACAATCCACATAGTCTACCCAGTCTTGAGTCTGTGCTTTTTGGGTGTCTCTGAACTTTAACCTGTATTGTTCAGTTGTTAGGCCAAACCCATCAATAAGAGCACTCTTCAAGACTTTGTAATTGTCAGCATCCTCTTCTCTTACAGTGAGGAGCTTGTCTCTACCTTTGTCTGCAAAGGAGAGCCACAAGATTGCTGCCCACTGCTCCTGAGGGACCCTCTGTACTTTACAGGCCCTCTCCAGTGCAGTTATCCATTTGTGGATGCCATCCCCACTCTGGTAGGGAGGGACAATCTTGCTCAGGTTTCTATGGTCATAAGACCTTTCCCTATCTCTGGGGAAATTGCTGCCACCATGGGACTCTAGTCCCAACCTTTTTCTCTCTCTGTAGAGATCTAGGGACTCCCTGTCTATAGCCAATTGCTGTTTTCTGAGTTCAAGCTGGGCTTGCTCATACTGAATCAGTCTCTTTCTCCTCTCATGAGAGGATTCCCTCCTATGAGAGGAGACAGAGGTCCCTACTGAGGTGTCAGAGTGGTTAGACTCCTGAGAAGGAGATCTAGACCTTCTAGGCACACTCACAATCCTTCCTGGGAGGACAAAGGGGAGGTCATTCTGATCCTCCTCCTCATCCACAAGAGGAATTGGGTTTTCCAGGTCAAGGTCATTGTCACCTTCCTGGTCAGTTCCAGAGGGGGGGTCCTGGGTGTTGTCACCCCTGGCCCCTTCCTCATCTTCTGCCCCACCCTCTGCACCTACCCTTTCAGACCCTAGGGGTCTGCTGAGATCATCAGCCAGTAACATCTCTCTCAGATGTTCGGTGCTGGCACTTTGGCCTGTCTTCAGCTTCCTAACATTGCATAATGCTCTCAATTCCAAGAATGGGAGTGTATCATACTTGGAGGGAAGAAGCCCACTGGCTTCTGGCAAGGACTCTCTGGGTCCTGGCTTTGAAGACATTACTAGTGAGGTGTGGTGTATGCACTACCTACTCTAGTGTGGCCTACTAAACTCTCTTGAGTTGTAGAAAGGGTGTGCTATCCCTTAACACACAACTCTAAGTTCAGTAGAACTTACTGTATACTAAGCTTGATTTATATGTACCTTAGGTACCTTTAGTGGTTTTCAGTTGATCAATTCAATTGAGATTATCTGGTAAAACAATAGCAAGCTGGAATCCCACACGCTGCACACCAATGTGAGAAGTTGGCCTGGTATATGCTGTCCACTAATTCTAGTGGGCACCTTGCACCAGTCCAAACAACCCCTTATTGGAGATAGGTTAAAGAAAACCTTTATTGAAAGCTATCCTAGTGGTAGCTATGGAGAGCAGCCTACAGGCTAAGTCTTGAAGGAATGTAAAGCAGCTTGTTTTACCAGTCTATAATCTCTTGAGTGACCAAATGAAAGAGGAACCACACCAGGTATATATTCAAAATATATGTATTTATTACTAAACACACCCCTCTAGTCTCTTTATGAGGCTAGAGTTCAAAGTACATAAGTTATAAGTCAGTTATTAACAGTAATAGCACAAATACACGTTTGAGCCATAGGGGCGTACCAAACCATATACCAATAAAGTGGTATAAGAACCACGACTGAGCTAGACACAAGGCCTAGAGCCTGTAGAAGTGCTTGGACCACAAGGAACCACCCAAGGCAGTGACACAGGGGACCCACAGGGGACGTGTGCAGTGTAGTAACACAGCCGCGAATCGCCGTTAACTTCTATGGGGAAAGTCGCGGTTGGAAATTTAAAGAAAAGGGACACTTAAAGGAGGACTTGGAGCAAACCCTTTTAGAACTGGGTCGTTCTAGAGTCTATACCCACGGGAGCACCGGAGTACTCGTGTTACCTCACCCAGGGAAGCCGGGTGCATAGGTGCCTTTCGGGGTCGGGTTTCGTCGTCGATTCCAATGGCGATCTGCTGCAAAGTGCTGCTGGCGACCAAGTCAAAAGTGTCCGGGTGGATCCAAGGGTGGATCGGAGATCTGAAGAACCTGAAAGCAGAGGGGACAGAGTCTGGGTCACTAGCAAGTGACCAGGAGGGCGATGAGCAGATGCCCACCGATGTTGGGTGCTTCAGGTAGGTTGACTGTTGTCTTGACTCTTCAGCCACAAGGTTCAGGAGGCGTTGTCGATGACCAGGAGCTGGATTCGGGCTGTCCCATGACGTCTGTCGATTGCTGAGGTATCGGCAACCGGATTGCACCCAACAAGCCTTGGCAACGGCAAGTCTCATGGAAAGAGAAGAAGGACAATGGTGCAGACCAGCAAGGTCTGAGGGACTCAACCAAAAAGGGTAAGTCAGGGCAAGCCTGGAGCAATCTGGGAAGCCCAAGCAGGATACGTTTGGCCTTCGTGAGGGCCTACTAGCCAACAGACTAGCGCCCGCGAAGGAGCCTCAAGTGGACGCACTATGAGCTGGCTCACGGGACACTCGTGGAGTGGGGGCCAGTGATCTTCGGTGCATTCAGTGCTGGAGGCGGGGGCTACTCAGAGCCCAAAGCACAACTTCGTGGGAACCCAGGAAGAGGATGCACTTGCAAATGTGCTTGGTGTCCAGGGGTCACGGTTCCACGTTACCCACGAAAGCTACAGGCCTCAGCTTTGCTGGGGACTCAGGGCAGCCTCGGGGAAGACTGGAAATCCACCTCTGGTGATGCAAAGACTTCGGCGTCCGACGGGAGCTTCAGAGATGCAGACCGGACAATTGCTTCTTTGGTGCCTGCCAAGCAGGGGAGTCACTCCTTGACCCCAAGGGAGATTCTTCAGTCCTCTAATCTTCAAGTAGAGCGTCGAAGGTCCAGGATTCTGTGTCAGAGTTTTGTCCAGGATATATCTAAAGTCCTAAGGACTGGGGTCCCATACTTATACTAAGTTAGGGGGTTGGACTTACTCTGTGGGCCCACCTATGGGTGGGTCAGGGCAGAGGGGTGGTTACACCCCTTTCCCTTTGTCCAGTTTCACACCAGAGCAGGGGCTGGTAGCCCCTGCAACCGGTTTGAACTGGCATATGCACAGGGACACCAAATCCTTCAAAGCACCAGAGAGTGCTCCCGCCCAGCCCCAATACACACTATCCTATCTGGGGAGGTGGTGACACCTCCCTGGGACAGGAAACCTATTGTCCAGGCCTCCCCTGCCGGAGTTTCGGTCAGCAGCAGGAGGCCAGACTCGTGTCTGTGGCAGCAGCATCCATTTTGTGATGCCAGGGCTTTGGAAAGAAGTTACCGGCCAGGCCAGTGTGTACATGTCTCTCCCTCTAGAAGGGTGGAATGCTACCCCCACCGCCAGAATTGGCGGGGGTAGTATTCCAAGATGTTTGACACCAAACACGACATGTTTCTGTGCAGCCATCCCAAAGTTAGCATTTAACGCGAGGTTATAATGCACTTAAGAGTATATGGTCAGGCTGCACTACAAACAGCATCAGAGAAGGGTCTCCGAAAGCTGCAGAGGGGTCCTGCTCATGCAGGGGCACCCTCTCACATAGGAACCATGCACTCTGCCTTCAGGATTGATAAGGCCTGCTATAGGAGTGACTTATAGGTTTATATGTGTGTATGTATGTAGCGATATAGGTAACCTATATCACAGTAAGGGGTGCATGCACCACCTTACCGAGGCTGCAGTAGCAGACCTGTGGTGTCATTTTGGATGGCCTTCCAGGGGTGGCATAATACATGCTGCAGCCCCTGGTAGGCCTCTGAGGTACCTATGCCCTGGGTACATAGTATACCATATACTAGGGACTTATAAGGGCACTCCAGATTCCAATCAGAGATGTGCCTAATGCACATGGAAACCATTTTAGAGAGGAAGCAACTAGGCTGGGGTCCTGATTGGCAGGGCCCCAGCCAGACTAATGTCGAAAAACAGTGAAGCATCAGCAAAAAGTGGGGGTACCCATGTGAAGCAGATCCTACTCTCCTACAGGCATAACGAGGAGAAATATCTTTATTTCTCCTCATCACTTCCTCATTCCATGTGTGCTGCATTCTGCAGCACACATAGAAAGAGAAATATCCCTCTCAGGTTTCTTTTTGCAGGAAGGTGCCCCTTCCTGCACAAAAACAATCCAGCATTGTAGGAGAGTAGGATCTGCTTCACATGGGTACCCCCACTTTTTGCTCATGCTTCATTGTTTTTCGACTTTAGTCTGGCTGGGGCCCTGATAATCAGAACCCCAGCCTAGCTGCTTCCTCTCTAAAATGGTTTCCATGTGCCTTAGGCACATCTCTGATTGGAATCTGTAGTGCCCTTATAAGTCCCTAGTATATGGTATACTATGTACCCAGGGCATAGGTATCCCAGAGGCCTGCCAGGGGCTGAAGCATGTATTATGCCACCCCTGGAAGGCCAGCCAAATGACACCACAGGTCTGCTACTGCAGCCTGGGTAAGGTGGTGCATGCACTCTTACTGTGATATAGGCTACCTATATCACTACCATTGCACACACATATAAACCTTTTAGTCACTCCTATGGCAGGCCTTAACAATCCTGAAGGCAGAGTGCTTGGTTTTTATGTGAGAGGGTGCCCCTGCATGAGCAGAGCCCCTCTGCAGCATTCAGAGTCCTTCCTCTGATGCTGTTTGTGGTACATCCTGACCATATACTCTTAAGTGCATTATATCCTCGCGGTACAATGCTAACTTTGGACTGGCTGCACCAAAACATGTCGTGTTTGGTGTCAAACATCTTGGAATACTACCCCCCACCAATCCTGGCATCGGGGGTAGCATTCCACCCTTCTAGAGAGAGAGACATGTACACACCGGGCTACCCGGTAACTTCTTTCAAGAGCCCTGGCATCACAAAATGGATGCGGCTGCCACAGACACGGGGCTGGCCTCCTGCTGCTGACTGAAACTCCGGTAGGGGAGGCCTGAACAATAGGTTTCCTATTGAAGGGAGGTGTAACCACCTCCCCAGACAGGATAGTGTGTATTAGGGCTGGGCGGGAGCACCCTCTGGTGCTTTGAAGTCCTGCACTGGGGGCACATTTGGTGTCCCTGTGCATATGCCAGTTCAAACCGGTTGCAGGGGCTACCTGCCCCTGCTCTGGCGTGAAACTGGACAAAGGGAATGGGTGTAACCACCCCTCTTCCCTGACCCTCCCATAGGTGGGTCCCCAGAGTATATCCAACCCCCTAACTTTGTATAAGTATGGGACCCCAGTCCTTAGGACTTTAGATATCCCTGGACGAAACTCTGTAACTGAATCCTGGAACTTCAACGCTCTACTCAAGACTAGAGGACTGAAGAATCTCCCTTGGGGTCAAGGAGTGACTCCCCTGCTTGGCAGGCACCAAAGAAGCAATTGTCTGGTCTGCATCGCCGAAGCTCCAGCTGGACGCTGAAGTCTTTGCATCACCAGAGGTAGATTTCCAGACTTCCCCGAGGCTGCCCTGTGTCCCCAGCAAAGCTGAGGCCCATAGCTGTCGTGGGTAATGTGGAACTGTGACCCCTGGACACCAAGCACATTTGCAAGTGCATCCTCTTTCTGGATGCGCAGGAAGTTGTGCTTTGGGCTCCAAGTAGCCCCTGCCTCCAGCACCGACTGTACCAAAGATCACTGGCCTCCACTCCATGAGTGTCCTGCAGGCCAGCTCCAAGTGCGTCCACTCGAGGCTCCTTTGCGGTCACTAGTCCGTTGGCTAGTGGGCCCTCCTGAAGGCTACTCTTCTTTTGCTTGGGCTTCCCTGGTTGCTCCAGATGTGCCCTGACTTACTCTCACTGGGTGAGTCCCTCAGACCTTGCTGGTCTGTACCACTATCCTTCTTCTATTTCCATGTGACTTGCCGTTGCCAAGGCTTGTTGGGTCCAATCCGGTCACCGACACCCCAGCAATCCACAGACTTCGTGGGCAGCTTGAATCCAGGTCCTGGTTATCGTCGATGCCTCCCGGACCTCGTGGCTGAAGAGTCAAGATGACCGTCAACCTACCTGAAGCACCCAACATCGGTGGGCATCTGCTCATCGCCTTCCTGGTCACTGGCTAGTGACCCAGACTCTGTCCCCTCTGCTTTCAGGTTCTTCAGATCTTCGATCCACCTTTGGATCCACCCGAACTCTTTCGACTTGGTCGCCAGCAGCACTTTGCAGCAGATCGCCATTGAAAACGACGACGAAACCCGACACCGATAGGCACCTATGCACCCGGCTTCCCTGGGTGAGGTAACACGAGTACTCCGGTGCTCCCGTGGGTATTGACTCTAGAACAGCCTATTTCTAAAGGGGTTTGCTCCAAGTCCTCCTCTAAGTGTCCTTTTTCTTTAAAACTCCAACCGCGACATTCCCCATAGAAGTCAACGGCGGCTCGCGGCTGTGTTCTCACACTGCATGCGTCCCCCGTGGGTCCCCTGTGTCACTACCTTGGGTGGTTCCTTGAGGGCCAAGCACTTCTACAGGCTCTAGGCCTTGTGTCTAGCTCAGTCGTGGTTCTTATACCACTTTATTGGTATATGGTTTGGTACGCCCCAGGGCTCAAACGTGTATTTGTGCTATTACTGTTGATATTCGACTTGTAACTTATGTACTTCGAACTCTAGCCTCATAAAGAGACTAGAGGGGTGTGTTTAAGACTAAATACATATATTTTAAATATATACCTGGTGAGGTCCTCTTTCATTTGGTCACTCAAGAGATTATAGACTGGTAAAACAAGCTGCTTTACATTCCTTCAAGACTTAGCCTGAAGGCTGCTCTCCATAGCTACCACTAGGATAGCTTTCAATAAAAGTTGTCTTTAACCTATCTCCAATAAGGGGTTGTTCGGACTGGTGCAAGGTGCCCACTATAATTACTGGACAGCATATACCAGGCCAACTTCTCACATTGGTGTGCAGCGTGTGGGATTCCAGCTTGCTATTGTTTTACCAGATAATCTCAATTGAATTGATCAACTGAAAACCACTAAGGGTACCTTAGGTACATATAAATCAAGCTTAGGATACAGTAAGTTCTACTGAACTTAGAGTTGTGTGTTAAGGGATAGCACACCCTTTCTACAACTCAAGAGAGTTTAGTAGGCCACACTAGAGTAGGTAGTGCATACACCACACCACAGTAATGACTTCACTGCCAGGAACCAGTGAGCTACTGCCATCCAGATATTACAACCTCACATTCTTGGAATTGAGAGAGTTGTGAAAAGTTAGGAAGTTGAAGACAGGCAAAAGTGCCAACACCCAACGTCTCCTGGAGATGCTTCTGCTAGATTATCTTAGAAGACCCATAAGGTCTGAAAGGGTAGGCAGAGAGGGTGGGGCAGAAGATGAGGGAGGGGCCAGGGATGAAAATGCCCAGGACCTGACCTCTGAAACTGGCCAGGGGGATGACAATTATCCTGACCTGGAAAGTGCAGCTACTCCTGAGGAAGAGGAGGAGACCCAGAAGGACCTCCCCTTTGTCCCCCCAGGAAGAGTTTTGAGTGTGCCCAGAAGGACTAGATCTCCTTCTCAGGAGTCTAACCACTCTGACACCTCAGTAGGGACCTCTGTCTCCTCCCATGGGAGGGAATCCTCTCATGAGAGGAGAAAAAGACTGATTCAGTATGAGCAAGCCCAGCTTGAGCTCAGAAAACAGCAGTTGGCTATAGACAGGGAGTCCCTAGATCTCTATAGACAGAGAAAAAAGATGGGACTAGAGTCCCATGGTGGCAGCAATTTCCCCAGAGATAGGAAAGGTCTTATGACCATAGAAACCTGAGCAAGATTGTCCCTCCCTACCAGAGTGGGGATGACATCCACAAATGGATAACTGCACTGGAGAGGGCCTGTAAAGTACAGAGGGTCCCTCAGGTGCAGTGGGCAGCAATCTTGTGGCTCTCCTTTGCAGACAAAGGTAGAGATAAGCTCCTCACTGTTAGAGAAGAGGATGCTGACAATTACAAAGTCTTGAAGAGTGCTCTGATTGATGGGTTTGGCCTAACAACTGAACAATACAGGTTAAGGTTCAGAGATACCCAAAAAGCACAGACTCAAGACTGGGTGGACTATGTGGATTTTTCTGCTAAGGCTCTGGAAGGTTGGTTGATGGGCAGTAAGGTATGTGACTTCACAGGATTGTACAATCTTATTATGAGGGAGCAGATTCTTAATAACTGTCAAAATCAGCTGTTGCATCAGTACCTAGTGGACTCTGATCTGACCTCTCCCCAAGAATTGGGAAAGAAGGCAGACAAATGGGTCAGAACCAGGGTGAGGCAGAAGGTACAGAACCAAGGTGGTGACCCTAAGAAGCAAGATTCTAAAAACTCTGATAAGGGTGGGGAGAAGGGTAAAGACCAGAAGTCTTTCACAAGGCTCCGAAAATCTTCTTCATGTGGGGATTCACAGTCTAACAAGGGAAAAGGCCAAAAGAAACCATGGTGCAGAGTTTGTAAGCAAAAGACACACTGGACCAGTGATTGCACCAAGTCCAAAGACTCTATTCCAGCCCCCACCAAAGCCCCTAAGGCACCTGTTCCCCTAGTGCAGTTACAATTGGTGGTGGGAGTACACAGGCCAAGGGTTTAGTAGGGTTGACCCTGGGTAATGAAGTGAGCTCTGGCCTAGTCAGAGAACTCACTCAGGCTGTCCTAGTCTGTGATGGAGGCATGGATGTGACCTCCTCTATGAGTCCCAGTAATCTGGGCAAGTACAGGCAACAGCCATTAATCAATGGAAAATAGGCTTTGGCATTTAGGGACACAGGGGCGAGTGTCACCATGGTGACACAAGACCTTGTGGATCCTAGGCAGATTATACTTGGTGAGATGTACCAAGTGACCAATGCTAGCAATGTCAGAACAGACCATACTCTGGCAGTTGTTAACTTCTCCTGGGGAGGGGTAACTGGCCTTAAGAAGGTTGTGGTGAGTGCAAACCTACCAGTGGAATGCTTGCTTGGCAATGATCTTGAAACTTCAGCTTGGGCAGAAGTGGAGCTCAGGACCCATGCGGAAATGCTGGGGATCCCTGCAGATGTGTTTGCTGTGACCAGGTCACAGAGCAAAATGTCTAACACTGAACAGGCCTTGGATCCTGGAAAATGGACCAAGTGCCATCCAAGAGGAGGAGTAGTAGGGTTAAGGCAGT
This sequence comes from Calotriton arnoldi, assembly GCA_963921515.1. Taxonomy (NCBI): domain Eukaryota; kingdom Metazoa; phylum Chordata; class Amphibia; order Caudata; family Salamandridae; genus Calotriton; species Calotriton arnoldi. The sequence goes on from CAWUFW010009677.1 coordinate 707,274, forward strand.
GTCTTCCCCTTGGCTCAGAAGGAAGATCAGTCTCTTGAGGGGGATGATCTCAGTCCTGAAGAAGGAACTGTCCCAGAGGAGCTTGAACCTGACCAGTTTGAGTTCTTGGGGACAGGGGGCCCTTCCAGGGCAGATCTGTGCCAGGAGCAGCAGAGCTGCCCCTCTCTTGAACCCCTCAGACAGCAAGCTGCTGCTTAGGCTGCTGGGAATGCTAGTGGTCCCCATACATTGTATTGGGATGATGGACTCTTGTACTCAGAGTGTAGAGACCCCAAGCCTGGTGCCACCAGGAGGTTGGTTATACCTCTGAAGTTCAGGGGCTTCCTATTGACCCTAGCCCATGACATTCCTCTAGCAGTTCACTTGGGATAGAATTGTCCCTCACTTTCACTGGCCCCACATGTCTGAAGACACCAAGGAGTTTTGTCGCTCATGTGTAACCTGCCAAGCCAGTGGGAAGGCAGGTAGCACCACAAAGGCCCCCTGATACCACTACCTGTGGTGGGGGTTCCCTTGAAAGAGTGGGGATTGATATTGTTGGTCCCATGGATCCCCAAACAGCATCTGGGCACAGGTTTATCCTAGTTGTGGTGGACCATGCCACTAGGTACCCAGAGGCTATTCCCCTTAGGACCACTACAGCACCTGTAGTGGCAAGAGCCCTCCTGGGAATTTTCTCAATGTAGGTTGTATCAGACAGGGAAACACACTTTATGTCTGGATACTTAAAGGCAATGTGGAAGGAGTGTGAGGTGACTTACAAGTTCACCACACCCTATCACCCACAATGCAATGGTTTAGTTGAGAGATTCAACAAAACCTTAAAGGGCATGATTAAAGGGCTCCCAGAAAAGCTCAGGCGAAGATGGGACATACTCTTGCCCTGCCTTTTGTTTGCATACAGGGAGGTGCCTCAAAAGGGGGTTGGCTACATCCCTTTTGAACTTTTGTTTGGTCACCCTGTCAGGGGTTCATTGTGCTTGGTGAAGGAAGGATGGGAGTTACCTCTCAAGCCCCCAAAGCAAGATATAGTGGACTATGCACTTGGTCTCCGCTCCTGGATGGCTGAGTTTATGAAAAAGGCAACTAAAAACCTTGAGGCTATCCAGGAACTGCAAAAAGCCTGGCATGACCAAAAGGCTGTACTGACTGTTTACCAGCCAGGACAGAAGGTGTGGGTGCTGGAGCCAGTGGCCCCAGCAGCTCTCCAAGACAAGTGGAGTGGACCCCATACAATTGTTGAACAGAAGGGTGAGGTTCCCTATTTAATAGACCTAGGAACACCAAGGCGTCCCCACAGGGTTCTCCATGTCAACAGATTGAAGCCATATGTGGACAGGGCAGACATGGGCTTGCTCATGGCTACTGATGAGGGACAGGAGGAAGAGAGTGACCCACTCCCTGACCTGCTCTCACACAACCCTGATGATGGGTCAGTGGATGGTGCAGCCTTGGCAGGCAGCCTCACTGCTCAGCAGCAAACTGATTGCAGACAAGTGCTCAATCAGTACAGACATATGTTCTCTCTGACTCCAAGTCAGACCACCTGGTGCACTCATGAAGTGGACACTGGGGACAGTATGCCTATTAAAAATAAGATTTATAGGCAACCTGACCATGTCAGGGACTGTATCAGGACAGAAGTCCAGAAAATGCTGGATTTGGGAGTTATTGAACCCTCAGATAGCCCTGGGGCTAGTCCAGTGGTCCTTGTGCCAAAACCTCACACCAGTGGTGGGAAAAGAGAGATGAGGTTTTGTGTGGACTATAGGGGTCTCAATGCAGTCACTAGGACTGACGCCCATCCAATACCTAGGGCAGATGAGCTAATAGACACTTTGGCCTCAGCCAAGTATCTAAGCACATTTGACCTGACAGCTGGCTACTGGCAGATCAGACTAGCTGATGAGGCAAAGCCAAAAACAGCATTCTCGACCCCTAGTGGACATTATCAATTTGTGGTAATGCCCGTTGGTCTGAAGAATGCACCTGCCACTTTTCAGAGGTTGGTGAATACAGTCCTTACAGGTCTGGAGGTCTACAGTGCAGCATATCTAGATGATATTGCTGTCTTTAGCTCCACCTGGGAGGATCACCTGGTCCACCTCAGAAATGTTTTGGAGGCCCTGCAAAAGGCAGGCCTCACTATCAAGGCCACCAAGTGCCAGATAGGGCAGAGTCAGGTTGTGTACCTGGGCCACCTTGTGGGTGGATGGCCAGGTTCAACCACTGCAGAGCAAAATCCAGACCATCATGTACTGGGTTGCTCCAATCACCCAGACTCAGGTGAGAGCCTTCTTAGGCCTGACTGGGTACTATAGGAGATTTGTCAAGGGGTATGGATCAATAGCGACACCCGTGAATGACTTAACTTCCAAGAAAATGCCCAAAAAGATCAGTGCACAGCTAGCTGTCAAAAGGCATTTGATGACCTGAAGCAGGCCATGTGCACTGCTCCCATTCTCCAGAGTCCTGGTTACTCCAAGAAGTTCATTGTCCAAACAGATGCATCTGAATTGGGGGTAGGGGCTGTACTGTCACAATTGAATGATGAAGGTCAGGATCAGCCAGTAGCTTTTATTATCAGAAGGCTGACCCCTAGAGAGAAACGTTGGTCAGCCATGGAGAGGGAGGCCTTTGCTGTGGTTTGGGCTCTGAAGAAGTTGAGGCCATACTTGTTTGGTACTCACTTCCTTGTTCAAACAGACCACAAGCCCCTCCTATGGCTAAAACAAATGAAGGGTGAAAACCCCAAACTGCTTAGGTGGTCCATTTCCCTACAGGGGATGGACTTTACAGTGGAACATAGACCTGGGAGTAACCATGCCAATGCAGATGGACTCTCTAGGTATTTCCACTTAGAACATGAAGACTCAACTGGTCAAGGTTAGTTTAATGTCCCTGCATTTGGGGGGGTTGTGTAGGAGAGTAGGATCTGCTTCACATGGGTACCCCCACTTTTTGCTGATGCTTCACTGTTTTTCGACTTTAGTATGGCTGGGGCCCTGCTAATCAGAACCCCATCCTAGCTGCTTCCTCTCTAAAATGGTTTCCATGTGCCTTAGGCACATCTCTGATTGGAATCTGGAGTGCCCTTATAAGTCCCTAGTATATGGTATACTATGTACCCAGGGCATAGGTACCCCAGAGGCCTTCCAGGGGCTGAAGCATGTATTATGCCACCCCTGGAAGGCCAGTCAAAATGACACCACAGGTCTGCTCCTGCAGCCTGGGTAAGGTGGTGCATGCACCCCTTACTGTGATATAGGCTACCTATATCACTACCATTGCACACACATATAAACCTATCAGTCACTCCTATGGCAGGCCTTAACAATCCTGAAGGCAGAGTGCTTGGTTTTTATATGAGAGGGTGCCCCTGACTGAGCAGAGCCCCTCTGCAGCGTTCGGAGTCCCTCTTCTGATGCTGTTTGTGGTAAGCCTGACCATATACTCTTAAGTGCATTATATCCTCGCGGTACAATGCTAACTTTGGACTGGCTGCACCAAAACATGTCGTGTTTGGTGTCAAACATCTTGGAATACTACCCCCCGCCAATCCTGGCGACGGGGGTAGCATTCCACCCTTCTAGAGGGAGAGACATGTACACACCGGGCTACCCGGTAACTTCTTTCCAGAGCCCTGGCATCACAAAATGGATGCCTCTGCCACAGACACGGTTCTGGCCTCCTGCTGCTGACTGAAACTCCGGCAGGGGAGGCCTGGGCAATAGGTTTCCTGTCAAAGGGAGGTGTAACCACCTCCCCAGACAGGATAGTGTGTATTGGGGCTGGGCGGGAGCACCCTCTAGTGCTTTGAAGTCCTGCACTGGGGGCACATTTGGTGTCCCTGTGCATATGCCAGTTCAAACCGGTTGCAGGGGATACCTGCCCCTGCTCTGGCGCGAAACTGGACAAAGGGAATGGGTGTAACCACCCCTCTTCCCTGACCCTCCCATAGGTGGGTCCCCAGAGTATGTCCAACCCCCTAACTTTGTATAAGTATGGAACCCCAGTCCTTAGGACTTTAGATATCCCTGGACGAAACTCTGTAACTGAATCCTGGAACTTCGACGCTCTACTCAAGACTAGAGGACTGAAGAATCTCCCTTGGGGTCAAGGAGTGACTCCCCTGCTTGGCAGGCACCAAAGAAGCAATTGTCCGGTCTGCATCGCCGAAGCTCCCACCGGACGCCGAAGTCTTTGCATCACCAGAGGTGGATTTTCAGACTTCTCCGAGTCTGCCCTGAGACCCCAGCAAAGCTGAGACCTGTAGCTGTCGTGGGTAATGTGGAACCTTGACCCCTGGACACCGAGCACATTTGCAAGTGCATCCTCTTCCTGGTCATCCATGAAGTTGTGCTTTGGGCTCCAAGTAGCCCCCGCCTCTATCACCAACTGCTCCAAAGATCACTGGCCTCCACTCCACGAGTGTCCTGCAAGCCAGCTCCAAGTGCATCCACTTGAGGCTCCTTCACAGTCACTAGTCCGTTGGCTAGTGGGCCCTCCTGAAGGCTACTCTTCTTCTGATTGGACTTCCCTGGTTGCTCTAGACGTGCCCTGACCTACCTTCACTGGGTGAGTCCCTCAGTCCTTGCTGGTCTGTACCACAGTCCTTCTTCTATTTCCACGTGACTTGCCGTTGCCAAGGCTTGTTGGGTCCAATCCGGTCGCCGACACCCCAGCAATCGACAGACGTCATGGGTCAGCTTGAATCAAGCTGCTGGTTGTCGTCGCCACCTCCTGGACCTCGTGGCTGAAGAGTCAAGTTAACCGTCAACCTACCTGAAGCACCCAACATCGGTGGGCATCTGCTCATCGCCTTCCTGGTCACTGGCTAGTGACCCAGACTAAGTCCCCTTTGCTTTCAGGTTCTTCAGATCTTTGATCCACCTTTGGATCCACCCGAACACTTTCGACTTGGTCGCCAGCAGCACTTTGCAGCAGATCGCCATTGAAAACGACGACGAAACCCGACCCCGAAAGGCACCTATGCACCCGGCTTCCCTGGGTGAGGTAACACGAATACTCCGGTGCTCCCGTGGGTATTGACTCTAGAACAGCCTAGTTCTAAAGGGGTTTGCTCCAAGTCCTCCTCTAAGTGTCCTTTTTCTTTAAAACTCCAACCGCGACATTCCCCATAGAAGTCAACGGCGGCTCGCAGCTGTGTTCTCACACTGCAAGCGTCCCCCGTGGGTCCCCTGTGTCACTACCTTGGGTGGTTCCTTGAGGGCCAAGCACTTCTATAGGCTCTAGGCCTTGAGTCTAGCTCAGTCATGGTTCTTATACCACTTTATTGGTATATGGTTTGGTACGCCCCTAGGGCTCAAACGTGTATTTGTGCTATTACTGTTGATATTCGACTTGTAACTTATGTGCTTCAAACTCTAGCCTCATAAAGAGACTAGAGGGGTGTGTTTAAGACTAAATACATATATTTTAAATATATACCTGGTGTGGTCCTCATTCATTTGGTCACTGAAGAGATTATAGACTGGTAAAACAAGCTGCTTTACATTCCTTCAAGACTTAGCCTGAAGGCTGCTCTCCATAGCTACCACTAGGATAGCTTTCAATAAAAGTTGTCTTTAACCTATCTCCAATAAGGGGTTGTTCGGACTGGTACAAGGTGCCCACTATAATTAGTGGACAGCATATACCAGGCCAACTTCTCACATTGATTTGTAGCGTGTGGCATTCCAGCTTGCTATTGTTTTACCAGATAATCTCAATTGAATTGATCATTAAAGGGGTTGTTTGGACTGGTGCAAGGTGCCCACTATAATTAGTGGACAGCATATACCAGGCCAACTTCTCACAAGCATGCAACAGAGGCACCCTTGCAGCATGTTGCAAGAGTACTTGTGTTGGCATTAGGCTGCCAAATTGTGCAAACCAGGTGAAAAGGTAGGAATGGGCCATTTTGTCTTAAAATCGGTGCATTCCTGCCCCTTCCCTGTCATGCAGTGTAGTGAAGCAAGGTGGCTTGTTGCGCTGCACTGCATGACAATTTCACAAATCTGCCACACAGTGTAAATATCACAGCTCCATGTCATATTATGCTTACAAATACAGGGAACACTCTAACTACCACAGCTCCAGGTATTAATATGTTTACTAATATAGAGAAAAAAGTGTAAATACCACAGCTCCTCATCATAATGTATTTAGTAATACAGAGAATGCATCGGAAATACCACAGTTCCATCTCTACTATAGTAAAATGGAATTTTAGAGCAAAAGCAGAAATAATGGAACAACGCATTGTATATATCTTACATAGACAGGTTCAGACTGCACCCTTTTATTGTTAGAGTTTTGTGAGGACTTAGGTAAATTAATTAAATATGCATTTTAAAGTTATGGACCCCAGTACATAAATATTCATCCAAACGCAACTGTCGGCAATTAAAAAAGGAAATGGCGTACAGGCGAAAAGACAGAAGACCATACCACCTACAAAAAGCACTTATCCAGACCATCTCCTCCTGAGAGAAACAAAGAAGAACACACTAGCAGACTGCATAGAAGCCAGCACAAACCACAGAAAGGAAGCCTTCACCATTGTGAAGGAGCTTTCCAATCTCGCAGCCACAGGAAATGACATTGCCTCCTCCCAAGAAATGTACGACATCTTGGTGGACTTATTCCACAACAAGACCTCAGTCATTTACAAGAACTTCAAACCCCAACCTTCCACCATCAACAGCATCAGTCTACTCACACCCACGAACAGAAACCCTGAACACCTGCTCACCTGTTGGGACGCTGTCACAACTCAAGCCACAATCACTATCATGAGCTCCGCACACTCTGGAGTACCCACAGACCCATGTAACTACCACAACCTTGTAGCAGGATGATTAGTGACGAGTTCAAGAAATTCCTTAGCACCTCCATCACAACAGCCTCCTTCCCTGAGGACTGGAAAAATGCTGAAGTGAGGCCACCTGAAGGAACCATCTGTTGGCCCATCTCCCTCATCCCCTTTCCAATGAAGGTTCTTGAAAAGCCAAACAACCAGCAACTCAACAAACACTAGGAAAAACACAACCTCCTGGAACACTCTCAATCTGGACTCCGAGCCAACTACTGTACTGAGACAGCCCTGATAGCCGCAGCCACCGACAGTATCCCGGCCCTCCGAGACTACGGCAAAACAGCAGCCCTCATCCTCCTGGACCGGTCAGCCACCTTCAACACGTCTCCAACCACACCTTGATCAATAGACTCCACCAAATCAGAATCCTGGGAGAAACACTCAAACGGATTGCCTTATACCTCACCGTAAGAGCCCAGAGAATCCTTCTCCCACCACTCACCTCAGAACCCAAGGATATCATCTGTGGCATCCTACACAGATTATCCCTCAGCCCCACCCTCTTCAACACATACATGACCCCCCTAGCCAACACCATCAGACTGCATGGACTCAACATCATCTCCTATCCTGGTGACACCCTGCTCATTGCGCATTTGGTTGTTTGATCTCGGTGGTCTCCGGCCATCTCCCGATGTTGGGCTCAGTGGAACATCAGCTTCTCGTGGCTGCCGTGCTTGGCTGAGGTAGGTGGCTTCGGAGTGGGGCTGTAAGCTGCCACACCCAGCGGTGTCTTGAAAGGTCTTATGAAGCCTTCCATTGGCTGGCAGTCAGCCTTAATGCAAGCAGGATTTCTGATGAGATGGCCATGGGCGGTAGCAGCACAGGAACCCGGGAGTACTTTGAATGGGTGTGCACTGACCAGCCTCACACCCAGCGGAAGAAAGTGATTCTAGGTAGGAGGCAGAACATTACTAACAGCCCATGCAAGACGTTACATAGCTTCATTTTATTCAGCTTCTATTAGGAGCATATTGTTCAGAGATTTTTTTAATTATTCACAACAATCGTTGATTTGTTCCTTGATATATTTATTACGTTTAAGGCCTTTGCCGAGTTTTCTTAAACAGTCACTGCCTCTTGAGAAAGGTAGTCCGCTATGGTGATCTTCCCTTTATCCTTGGATGAACGGACATAACAAGGCCTGATAAGCTCACTTGGGGTGTAGCTGCAAATAGTGTAGCTGGTGCAGTGGCACTGGTGAGTAGGAATGTAAGAACCCAACGCACTTCACCTTGGCTGAATTATTCTTCCCACCTAGGGATGTTTGTGGTTAGGGGTGCATGAGGACGAATGAAACGTTTGCTACGTCACTGTGCGCTTGTTTGGAATTCTTGGTAAAACACTCGTAAGATGCAGACCTGGCTCTTTTTCAGGTTAATTATTTTGTCCAGCGTACTGGCTCAGCTGTTTGTGGTTTATCAAATTCGGTCAGTGCTTAGAAGGTGCACAAACGCTTCAATCGAATTGTGATGCAGCCGAGCTTCATTCTTGTGAGTAGCTCATCAAGGGCTCCATTTTCTTGCATGTTTCAGTGGTAGTAGGAGTCCAGTAGAGTTGAGCGAGATAGCAAATTCACAGGGGGAGCCGAAACCAGGGACCCGCTTTACCGACAAAAACCTGAATGGAGCCGACAACGCATTTAGCATATAAAATGTGCAACAGACGTAATGTATGATAATGACTCTGAAAAGTTAAAGTGTGTTTAACATGTAGAAGAGTTTCTCTGTAGAGCATTGCATTTTATCACTACATTTAGTGGCATTTAATAGAAGTGATAATTTCTAAACACAGGCTTTAGAACAGCCAAGTCCTTCCCTGCCTTTTTAGATGCAATTAGTAGACTTTACATTCGGGCCCCTTACATCTTGCGGCTCTGGTGCCACTACTCTGGCTGCACAATTGATACCGGTTTCCCCAATTTATACCACTTTTTAAGCATGAACTCTGACTCCCTGGACACTATGGCCATTCGGGGCAATGTCGACTGCAGCCTGCCTTAGGCCTGAGCATGGAGAGGCGACTGTTCTGAGAAGTACCTGCATTACTCACTGATTTAATCCTCCTGACAGCAGTCAGTGAAGAGAGAGCAGGTGAGGGAGGGGCGTCACTTTCTGGGATGGCCACAATCTACAATGGTGTGTGCTTTTGGTGGGTCCGTGGACTCGATTACGTATCAGGCATCACTGTAGGAGGGAGAGCCAAAGACTCAGCAGGGTGATCCCCGGGCACGCAACACACTGTCGTGCAGCAAAGAAGATGATAGAGCAGACTCCGGCCTGCTTAACTGGTTCCTTCCTCCACGTGGACCCAGGATCCATTTGTCTGCTCAGCACAACAGCAAACACAGAGTCTCACTGTCTGACAATCAAACCACCAGGACAGCAGGAGTGGAAAGGCGGGCATACCCCATAATCAAACTCCACAACATACTACTCCACCACACAAAATGCCATTCCACATAATTCCAGCACACTCAATACCACATAATTACTATCTACATATTTCCATTACATACTGTGCCACACAATTCCACTACACAAACTCACTCCACAATTTCACTACACATAATTTCACCACTAACAATTCCAAACCATATAGTTCCACTCCACACCACATATATCCACTCAAATCGAAACACATGGGTAAAACACATTCTCATTTACAGCTCCAATACCTCTAACTCTAACAAATGGGAGACCAATTTGCATTGCCAATGCTTGTTTCATTAGTTCTTGTCCAAATTTCGAAAGCGGCATTGAAAGTCTGTGGTAATTAATGGCAGGAATGTTCTTTTGGGGGATATTTTCTGTTGTGATGAACAACCTCACTTGAGAGAGATTGCAAAGGTACAAACATGCAGACATGTGCACATACTCTTATACAAACGTGCAAACATTCCTGGGCAAACATGTACAAACAGTGCTATGCAAACCTGTACAAACATTCCTATGCACACATGCACAAACATTCCTATGCAAATATTCCTATGCAAACATGTGAACATTCCTTTGCAAACATGTCTGAACATTCCTATACAAATGTGTGAAAACATTCCTATGCAAACGTTCCTATGCAAATATCACTATGCAACCATGTAAAACACTCCTATACAAACATGTCTGAACATTACCCTGTAAACCCATGCAAACATTCCTATGCAAACATATCCGGAAATTGCAATGGAAACCTGTACAAACGTTCCTATGCAAACATGCACAAACATTCCTTTACAAACATGTGCAATCATTCCTATACAAAATTTCCTATGCAAACATTCCTATTTAAACAAGTCTGAATATTCCAACACAAACGCATGCAAACATTCCTTTGCAAACATCCCTATGGAAACACGTAAACATTCCTATGCAAACATGTTTGAACATTCCTCTGCAAACGTGTGCAAACATTCCTATGGAAACATGGAAACATCCCTATGCACAAGTGTGGACATTCCTATGCATTAACAAACAGGTATACATTACTATGTAAAATGTTTGAACATTCCTATGCAAACGTGTTCAAGCATTCCTATACAAACATTACAATGCAAATAGGTACAAATATTCCCATGCCACAGCACACAACTGTGCTTGAATAATGGTATCTCAAAGGCACCTCTGCACCTGACTGCTGCCCACTCATGAACACTTCGGCAGCTGACTACTGCATACTAATAGGCACTTCTGTGCCTGACTACTGCACACTCAGAGGCACTTCTGCACCTGCTACTACACACTCATAGGCACGTCTGCACCTGCTACTGCCCACTCATCTGCACTTCTGCACCTGACTACTGCACACTCATAGGCACTTCTGCACCTGACTGCTGCACACTTATAGGCACTTCTGCACCTGCTACTACACACTTATAGACACTTATGCACCTGCTACTGTGCACTCGTAGACACTTCTGCACCTGACTGCTGTGCACTCATAGACACTTCTGCACCTGACTGCTGTACACTCATAAACACTTATGCACCTCCTACTGCACACTCATAGGCACATGTTCACCTGACTACTGCACACTCATAGGCACTTCTGCACCTGACTACTGCACACTCATAGCCACTTTTGCACCTGACTGCTGCCACTCATACGCACTTCTGCACATGACTGTTGCACACTCATAAACACTTCAGCACATGACAGCTGCCCACTTATGAATGAATTATTGGAGCATTTCTATAGTGCATAGCTACTCAGGGAGTATCCTGGCACTTTAAGGTATGCTGCATGATAGTGGCCACAGAGTCAATGCTCCAATTCTCCATAAGGGTTTAAATAGGAATGTTTTCAGCTCCTTTTTGAATTTTCCTTCTTCAGGGATCTGTCTGGGATAGTCCGGTAGGTTATTCCACATATTCGCAGCCTCGACTGAGAAGGAAGAGCCACCCCTCTGCTGTTTTTGAAAATGGGGGGTTGCAATGAGTCCCGCTGAGCTGGAGCGAAGCAGTCTCCCAGGAAAGTATGCTTTGATACGGTCATTGAGGTACTTGGGTCCCCGAATTGTAAAGGGATTGGTGTGTTAGGGACATACACCACAGCTGCCCAGTTGTAGTCCTCCCTAGGGAGGCAACTAGGCACCTTATCCTGCATGACCCCGTACAGGTGCATGAGGAGTTTCTGCTGTGAGGGGATTGGTCAGAATGATGTCCAGGGCATGGAATGTAGGAGGTGCAGATGGGGAATGTGTCATGCAGGGCACGAAGCGGGCTCTGAATCTAAATAACTTGTCAAGAGGAGTGTGCTGCTGCAGTGCAGGTATGAGCTGCACTATGAGAAATAGGCCCTCTGGGTACAAATCACCCAGTGTGAGGAGGCACAGCTGGGTCAACTGGTGGTACCCCCTCATCGTCTGTCACAGGAGTTGTGAGGGGCCATGGAGCAGGGCTGTGGGGGAGTAAGAGATGCTTAAGTAGGCCCAGTGTTGTTTTCTCAACCGTGCATGTAACTGTGTCTATTTTGGCCCTGGGGCAGTGGGCAGGAAAGTATAGTTCGGTGTTCAGTGAGCAGGGGGACACGGCAAGACCTCAATGTCCAGATGGAGTTTGTAGGTGGGGGGTGTATCAAAAAGTGCACAGATTGTGCTTGTGCTCAGTAATAGTTCAGTTCCATGTCCAGGGCACACATTCCGCCTTGTTCAAAAGGAAGAGCTAGTATTTCCCAGGAGACCCTTGGTTGCTTGCCAGCCCATGTCAGGTTTATGAGCTATGTATGGAGCTGTTTAAATAAGTGAGCAGTGAGTGGCAGGGGAATATTAACAAAGAGATACAGGACTTTTGGAAGGATAAGCATCTTTGCAATGGTGATCCTTCCTGCCCTAGAGAGGGGCAAACGGCTCCAGGATGAGACATGCACCGCAAGCCGTGTCAGTGTTGTGCCATAATTGTTTTTTCATATCTTATCAATGTCCCTATTGATCCATATGTCTAAGTAGCGGACCGGTCTATCCACTCATTGTATGCTGTATTCGGCGGTGAAGCGGTCCATCACGGATATCAGTAGGAAAAAAGTGATTTCGAGCAATTTATGTGAATGCCAGGGAGACCACCAAACTATCCCACCTCATGGATCACTGGGGATATATTATCATGTGTGTCTCACAAGTATAGGCTGAGATCGTCTGCATATAGGGAGACTGGGACACTTCTAGTCTGGAAGTCAAAACACCTGCATGTGAAGGGCTGTCTTAGGTGGGACACCAAGGGCTCCATCGTGATAGCGAAAAGGATAGGTGAGAGGGGGCAACCTTGCCAATAGACAAGGGAGAATTGATCTCACCATTGATGTGCAGCCTGGCACACAGAAGCGCACAGAGTTTAGGCTCAAAGTCGGAACAAAAAGGGCCACTCCAAGGAATCAAACACCTTAGTAGTGTTGTAATTTGGCAGCACTTAAGTTAAGCATTAGCTGAAGACAGCCTGTATTCAGAGGCTAAATTGTCCGCTTTGTGGAATCCATTTTGTATTTCTGGCAGCCATTTTGGTTGCCATGTGCTGCCATGTGCTCGCCATGTGCTCTGTCCTACCTTCCTGTTAACTGCTCTTGAAATCTGCCTAGAGACAAGTTATATTAAGTTCTCTTTTGCTTTGCACATGCTCAGTTGAGCTTGCAGCTGTTCCGAGTTTATAAATGTCAGGATGTGTCTACTAGAAGTAGAAACTGTTAGCTCCACCCACTTGTCGACTGTGCATTTCTTGTATGACCTTATATGTATCTAAAACCAGCATTTGTGTTTGTACCGCCTTCATTTGAGCCCCTGTGTGGGTATAAAAGGACCATGGTCCTTCCATTCAGTGTGCTACTTCATGCATTACCGAAGGGTGGTGTGTAAATGTAGCTCCACCTCATGAGGTTTAATAAACTCTGTCTTTTCTATTTCAGTTTCTGTGCCAACTTCTTCCTAAGTGTCTGAGGACTCTGTGCAGAGAAGGGTGAACCCCTAAGCACTGGTAGGCCTTGCTGAGGGTCACTACTAAAAATTGGCGCTTCCAACGTGGGACTCATCAGCGACTCGGTTGCCCGAAGGACTGGTCGAGATGAAGGATTGGAATCTCGCTTCTGGACGCGATCGCTGCCTGAGGAGACCCGAGTCTTGGCACCCATGGCGTTTTTCCTTTCTTTCTGATCTGACCATCCCGGCGGCGCCGGTCCTTGACTGAGATCTCTTTTGTTGATTCGCCGTGCAGTGACCATTTGGTCGATTTGAGAACTTGGCAGTTGGAACCTGGACACCATTTGATTGGTAAGAGCCGTTTTGCGGCACTTGCTGTTGGTTTGATGCCTTTGATTGGTAAGGTAGTTTTAGTAACACTTACTGTGGCTTTGTTTGTATGATTGGCCAATTTTGGAATTTGTTTGGTAATTATATATGTATTGCAATACATATAGGCAGGTAATGAGGAGATTTTTCTCTAACTTTGAAAATTTGAATGGCACACATTGTGTTAAGTGTCACTTGGAGTATAATATTATATATGCTATAATATTTTTGGCATGCCTGCTTCTAGCACACTTCATAGAAAGTGTTGCTGTTTTGGAGGTACCAATATGGATTTAGTAAGTACTCAGTTGACTCCCCTCAGAGGGGATACCTAAATAGGTTTACGTATAGTAAAAAGATATTTCTTTCTTGGTGACTAAGTACCCCATGGAACTAAATATGTACATAAAACGGATCCTGATCTGTGCACTTAGTAACATTCATAAGTGGTGATATGCAGAGCGCTTTTTGAGTGTTCTACCAGCCAAAACTGGCGAATTTGGTGTATTTTGGCTTCTTGAACATGGAAGTCTTTTGGACTACTTTTGAGAGCTCTTCTTGTAAATATGACTTACAATTAGTATTTACAAATAGTTTGGTTTTGCGTACAGTCTGTAGGCTGTCTCTTGTTTTTGCCCTAAATGTTGATTTGTGGGTTAAATGTGTGTTTAAATGTCTATGTGGTTTGTGGTTTGACATTGGTGATATTTGTGTGAGTAAATAGCGATTGCGCTCTTTGTGTAAGAATGGCTAGCATTAAGCGCGCTGTGTTGTGTGTTATGAGTGTATGACCCCTTCTGAAAATGTCTGGAATGAGCTAAAATTGGTTTTTGTTGTCATTCTGTTATGCAAATGTCATTTAAAAAAAAACTACATTTTTTTTAAATTCAGGGAATGAATAATGTAACATATGTTAAATAGCTGCACGCTACCATTAAAATTGATAAAGTAAGAAATTATAGATATGTGCAAATTGCCACACTGGTACAGATAAATCAGAATTTACATTCAATAGGAATAAAATAGGCCTCATAGAAAGGTAGGGAAAAAAACGAATTTGTGTGCTTTCACACAATTAGGACTAAAATGCAAAATGTTACAGTATTATCCTTATATATTAATATTGAAAGCCATTCATATTATCTGAGTGAATTGATTGTTGCTGAAATAAACACCACATTACAGAACAATAGATTTGTGCTGGCTTGAAAAGCGTGAGATGTTGACGCCTGCTGGTCAGAACACAGCTGTGTCAACAACACATGGCTATTCTTGGTCCCAAGCCATGAGGCCGAGTCGACTAGATTTTCAGTTAGCGCAAACACGGTATAAAGGCGTGCATTAAAAACTGCTGATTTTATAAGTCAGAAAAGACAGTTTCATTATTTTGGATAACAGAGAAAAGATTAAAAGGGATTTCCTTTCTTAATGCCTTTTTAACAAGTACATCTGTGGTTCTGATGTTAAATGATTACTGTCCTTTAAAAGTGGCGCAGACTTTTCATGTTTCAAGTAAGGCTTCTGTGCTTAGGGTTATAAATGAATGCGTTTAAATATGATAGGCTAGGAATGAAGCTTGCTTTTCAAATGTGGAATCATCAAAATGGTTGGTTTTATAAAAAAAAAAATAATAATTATATGAAAAAAATATATATTATTAAAAATAAATGCTTTAAATTCGTTTTTTAATCTTTATAAAGCCTAATCTTCATACTGCGAATTCCTAGCATCAAAGTTGAATTTAAGCAGTGCTGTACCGCAATAGGAGGAAACTTAAATGTGAAATGTCACTTTACCCAGCTGTACAAAACTCATTTTTATAAGGGTATACCTTATACATTTCTGATCCCCCATCTCTGGGATATCTAGAGGACACCTTGGGGATCCCTAATATGCCAAAATATTGTAGGTTATTCATTTTTAAGTGCCCCTACCACCAAAGTCGAATTTGGGAAAAAGTCACTATTTAAAAGCAATTCTGCCACTCAGGGCAATTTTTAAACTGATCTCAGGCTTCAATAATGTATACATGCAAGTATAGACCAAACAGCTGACCTTTAACCTGCTAGACTGCACACCATACATTGTACACAGTTACAGACAAGTATTGAAAAAAATAAAAAACACAGCAGAAGTTATTATCCTACCTTTAAATTATTGGCAAACACACCGGACAGGACTGCCTTTCAGCCGTGATTCTCCAGAGTTGCTTTGACTTGCAAAGACCGCATGGAAAGCCTTGCACAAAAAAAATGGACAGCTGCTGAAAGGGTCAAAGGTCGGAGTTCTGCATTTAGCAACTTAGCAGGGTGAAGGGGAAGGTATGCTTGGACACTTCGACCTTCGAACAGTTTTTGAAAGAAAAGATGACAGTGCAGAGAGAGGAAGAGAAGCTTTGCTTCCTATTTTTGGCAAACGCAAGTTTTGCGCAGTCATCTGAAAAGACGGAAAAGCCTTGAGTAAAGCATAGCTCTGCCATGTATATAAAAATAATGGTTTTAGCTTAAAGATTACTGTGCATGTTAATCTAGTACAATTGCTCAAGGAATTGGTAAATTGGTTATTAACGCTTTCTACAGTACTCAATGTGCTTGTGTTAGGCTGAATCAGAAAATAGCCACTTTCTAAGATATCTCCTACAAGTTTGTTTGTGCCCAGTTGCCACAAATAGGGGTAAATAGTGTTGACAGAAGGTAAACCTGTTTTCAGGGTTTCCTACTGTCAAAATGGGGGAAGGAGGTTAGCTCCTGGGCAAATTAAGGGTAGGCAACATTTATGTTTTCTCTCTCTTTTTCTCACTCTCTCTTGAGTCTGTCTAAGCTGTCTAGGAAATGCCCATGAGATATTTCATTGGCTATTCAGTAATACTGTTTTAAAATTGTTAGAATTAATAAAATGATGAAAATATATGCTATGTTACTGCCCATCCTGTATGAAAGAATGAGTAGAACAGATTGATGTTCCCTTATTTGACCTTTAAAGGGGAACTGTATAGTGGGGGTTTCTGTTCAAAAATCTCAGGTGGCAATACCATTATTGTTTGTCATTCTCATGTCCTATACAGTTTTGCAAGGGCATTGCTAGTCTTTTATTAGCTAGTCTGTGTAATTGAGCTGACAGCCCTTATTAGAGCTAGAGAATAGGGTTTTTTTCCTTTTGAAAATGATGTTGCATAGTCCGGATCGTGAAAAGTAGAATGCAGGAAAGACGCCCATGTGATCCTTAGCAAACACTTTGAAGGAACATATTGTTTTATAGGAGTTTGTTTGTCACAACATGTTCTGCTGGAGAAATTTATGTACCCTCTATGTTGAGTTTTTTTTTTAGTTCTTTATGAAATAAGAATCCCTGTTAAATTAGCAGTTTTAGATTTTTCCGCTGCGCCTATAACATGAAAGCATGGTCCTAAGCATAAAATGAAGGTGCTTTTATGTAAGAGAAATTATTTTAGAAGTGTCTGCAGTCCTGTAAAAGTAATGCAAGGTTCATAAGTAGAAGTGTAGAAAAAGTTCCTTTTTCTTGAGGTTCTTCAGATGAATAATATAGGAATGCACAAATGTAAGGATTTGGAGTATGTCTGTATTGTTTTTCTTTTTTCCTCAGAATTTAGTAAATGAACACAGACTTCCTTGGCTGCTTGGGATTGGGTGACGTATTACTCTTGTCAGTTCACCAAAAAGTTCCTTTTATACTTGCCAATAGGTCTAGGGTGTTTTTTTTTATTCTCAGATAAGATGAAGTGGTTCTTGGGTGCCTTGCTAATGAATGGGGCATCCCAAGACTAAGGAAGTATTCTGAGACTATCCTCTCTGTTGATAGATTATTTTTGTGCCTTGTCTAAAGACCTTTTTGTTCTGCCCACCAATAGATATTTGCTGCCCTACAACCATTGCCAGAGGGGCCCGGACATCAGATCCAGCCTGGGAGTCAGCACCAGTCCAGCTTGGAATCAAGATAAAGGGAACCAGCACAGGCGTTGCTGGCAACTAGGACCTCAGTGAAGGCCGGAAGCACTGGGACGTGAAGTGTGTACCCCTGCCACTGTCTTGGGCGAAAGACGGGGTCACAAATCAGGATGAAGAAATCTTTCTGTGGATCCAGTTTTTGATGCCCAGCTGAGAGACTCACAGACCGATAAGGACGGCAAGGAGGCTTTTACTTGAGGTGACCCCCTTGAAACAAGGGTTGCTTCACATATCCCAGCATCAGTCCTTTTGAGTCCTGGTCCCCAAGTGAATGCAAGTCTGCGCCTTTGTTTGTTGATCGAGGGATGCCTGAGCATATTGGCTACAATCAGTGGCCCCAACAAAAGAGCAGTGCGCCAGCGGAACAATACAGGAGTTAGGGAAGGACTTGAGTTTAGGGTACAGTTGCTGTGCCCTTGGTGCCTGTTAGATTAAAGTGAAGAAAACTGGTGCACTGCCTGAGACACTGGACAGGATCGTTGAGGGTATTTGCCCTGGGGGGTGATTGCCCTATTCTGAAAGAAAGACTTTTTCTTCTCAAACTGGGCCGTGATTCTTGAGTTGCGAGTTGTGCAGCTCCACCGTGGGAACAACAAGAGCCTGCCTGTGAGGCTCAAACGGACACAGGGAGAAGACTCCCCTCTGGCTGGTTGTACAGCGGCTACAATTTCCCAAGGACTCTTTTTTTTGTTAGTAATGTACCCCTTTGGTCATCCCATTTTTGAAGAGGAGCAGCCCTTTGCGGCTCCTTGTCCTAATTCCTATGGCCCTGTGTGGTCCTCCTGGTCCCCCGGAGCCAGGATTGTTTTTGTAATAATCTGTCTGACTTCCCTGATATTTGTATTACTTATCATGCTTATTCTACACGAAAAACATTTTCCTGAGCAGTTACCAAATGTTACTTTACTCTTTCCTTAAGTATATTAATTGATACTCTAGCCCTCATAAAAGAAATACTGAAAAAGTCTATTGAAAATGTTTTTATTAGGTATGTGCTGTTGGCTATTCTGGAATTGAAATAGATAGTCACTGAAATACATCAGAGCCCTGAAACTTAGAATTAGACTAGATGGTTTTGGACTCTTGTTTCTGCTTGGGGCTGGAAGCTACTGACTATCCTGTATGTAATGATTGATACTTTTTACATGCTGTGTATGTATCCAATGTGGTCCAATGCTTCGCTCCATTTGCATCTCTGCTTGTATACCTGCCAAAGGGAACGTTGCTGAAACAAAGGCCCAACAAATGTTGAATAAAGAAATGGCCGAAATAATGTTAATAGATGTACGGGATGAATATCTAGATTACCCCAGATAAACGAATGTCTTCAGCCAAAGCTGAAAGGGTCGTCTGTTGTAATTTGGCAGCACTTAAGTTAAGCATTAGCTGAAGACAGCCTGTATTCAGAGGCTAAATTGTCCGCTTTGTGGAATCCATTTTGTATTTCTGGCAGCCATTTTGGTTGCCATGTGCTGCCATGTGCTCGCCATGTGCTCTGTCCTACCTTCCTGTTAACTGCTCTTGAAATCTGCCTAGAGACAAGTTATATTTAGTTCTCTTTTGCTTTGCACATGCTCAGTTGAGCTTGCAGCTGTTCCGAGTTTATAAATGTCAGGATGTGTCTACTAGAAGTAGAAACTGTTAGCTCCACCCACTTGTCGACTGTGCATTTCTTGTATGACCTTATATGTATCTAAAACCAGCATTTGTGTTTGTACCGCCTTCATTTGAGCCCCTGTGTGGGTATAAAAGGACCATGGTCCTTCCATTCAGTGTGCTACTTCATGCATTACCGAAGGGTGGTGTGTAAATGTAGCTCCACCTCATGAGGTTTAATAAACTCTGTCTTTTCTATTTCAGTTTCTGTGCCAACTTCTTCCTAAGTGTCTGAGGACTCTGTGCAGAGAAGGGTGAACCCCTAAGCACTGGTAGGCCTTGCTGAGGCTCACTACTACAGTAGTGTCAAGCAA
Source organism: Calotriton arnoldi (assembly GCA_963921515.1). Taxonomy (NCBI): domain Eukaryota; kingdom Metazoa; phylum Chordata; class Amphibia; order Caudata; family Salamandridae; genus Calotriton; species Calotriton arnoldi. The sequence goes on from CAWUFW010009677.1 coordinate 726,858, forward strand.
GAGGGTTGCCGCCTTGAGGTAAATGTTTTTGAGTGCAGGACCTCATATAGTGTGCCAAGGATGTGGGATATGTTTCGCCCAGGCAAAAAGCTCGATTGGTCCCGACATACGATGTCAAGCAAGTCACAAGCAATTTAGTGGGAATTCTATTATCCACCTTGATGATTTAGAGATGGCGATAGAAGTCGCAATGGTTGAGAGGTTTCCCAGGTTTCACAATAGTGACAATTACTGCCTCATGCAGTGAGGGGGCAAATGCCCGAGTCTTAGAGTCTCATCATATACTGCCAGGAGATGAAGGGCCAGAATCTGATAATATACTTTAGAAAAAGCGTCCGTCAAGCCATCTGGTCCTGGTGCTTTGTCCTCAAGCATGCCTTTGATGGCCTGTACAATGTCTTCAGCTGATAACATGAAATCAAAGTACTGCAGATGCACAGGGTTTAATGTAAAAGAAGTTAAATAGAATCCAAGAATTCATCTAATCAGGCTGGGCCATGTGTAATCTTGAAGGTGTAGAAGTCAGGGTTGAAGGTCGTCATAGTGTCCGCAGGTCCATGCAAGGCTTCTGCATGGTGAACCTGCTAGTCATCAAGCAGCTCTGCAATATAGTAACTAGTCCAGGGCCGGTGCAGCAGCCTGGCCAGCATCCCCTCTACCTTGTCCTTCTCCTCATAGCACTGGGCCATAGATTCTTTGCCAAGATAGTGCATCTCTCACAGAGCCTCCACCTTCTCGCTAAGCTTCCCATTGATGGAGGTGAGAATTCCCGGATCCCTGAGAAGAAGAAAACATGCTTGAGGTCTCAATTATCAGATTCAAGCTTGATAAGTTGCCTGTGGATCACTTTCAGCACCCCAGCCTGCTTCGTAATGCACAGACCCTGAATGAAAGCCTTAAATGCCTTTGTACAGACTGTGAATTAAAGGAAAAATATTCTGCAAAACTCAATCTAACCTCATCTCAGAATGCAAGATTGCGGACGGTATTGATAGGGAGTTGCCATGTGAAGGAGCGAGCCCACATGTCAGGGACTGTGAGTTGAAGGAGGATGGGCGTGATCCAAACATATCCTCAGGAGGTGTGTGATGTACCTCAGCCAGGGTTTTATATCCGAGTCGCCAGCCATAATGTTATATTCCATATAGGTACCTTATATAGGCGCAGGTAACATCGCAACCTTTCACCTGCATGCTTTCCTACATTACATTCATAACGGTTCTTAGGCACTGACCTTTTACCTAGATACGACACTGCATTCAGAACACGGGTTTTCCCTAGTTCAAATCTCATACATTATGCATGAGGTTTCTTGGAAGCACAGCAGGACTACCATCTCCTGTATAATATCTCTGTATAATGTTCAGGCCCAATGTCATCCTCTAGGCCGACACAGTAACACAAGGTAGGACCCCTGGGGAGACCTGTGGGTATATATACATCACATCTTGCTTTAGAAAGACAGAGGAGACCGTGACTTCCAGGCTGACACACTGACCAGAGACGCTGAGGTTCCTGCATGCAGACACTCCAGCTCGCAGTGGTCTAACATCCCTCGTGGGGTGTCCAACTCAAGACCAGGACGGGGTCCCATATTCTCTAATTCTCAGGTAATGGGATTGACTACATCCTAGAGGGATTCTTGGCATAACACATACACAGATGCTAGGTACTTTTAGGTACATCTAGTTAGGGAGGCATCGTAGGAGTATGCACCTTTTATCATGTATTTTATGTACTTGTACATATTCATGATTACTGCAAAATGGTAGAACTGTACCATCCCTTTACTTTCATAGTAATGCTAATCATATATCTCTGCTACTGTCTAATGGTTGTTACAGATCATCTATTCTACACTAGAATAACAACTGTTCAATACATTCTTATTGACAAACGCCCAGTATATTTATTCTGTGTATCTCTGAGACAAACTAAGTGAGCACGAGTGACTGAGCAAAAGGTAGTATATTGTTTCCACGATTCTGAGGGATCAGGGATGTCATGTTCTGAGGTTGCCAGAATCTATTCTCTCCTTGGTAAGAGGAGATTATAGTGGCACTGTGAGCTAGCTGATACAGAAAGGCTAACATATCTGGTGGGGGTGCACCGAACCAGTCTGCCACCAATCCCACAGTTTATGTTATCCAAACGTGCAGATCCTGTATAGGTTATATAGGAACCACAAGACATGGCGCCGCCAACATTGGTTGGGTACTTATTTAACAGTAGCATCTGAGTAGTTCAGTCGTGCTATTCTCAGAGACCCCTACTCACAAAACACCAGAGAAGTCTGGAGTGGGTGGGCACAAAACTCCACCACAGCTGAGTAGGTGAAAAAAATCCTATTTATTAGCTTTTGGTTAATCAAGCTTGAAGGACACAGTGTTCCTAAATTTGTGCATAAAAACCTTATCTTAGATCCCTTGGACAAACTTCTTCCTTACAAAAATGACTGAGACCAAAGATGAGCAATAGTAAATCTAAACCTCTCAGCCGGAGAAGAAGATGCAGATGCAATACAAATTGCTGAAAAGTTCAGAAATACAGTCACCCTGAAACTGATAGAGTATGGTTTAACACCTAGGGGTGGCATAGTAGCTTTCGTGATTGAGGCACACGAATCATACAGAACAGAGGTATTTTATTCTTGAGTTATATTCCCAGCAGCAAATGCCAGAACACAAACATTTCACTCCTACACACAAGGAGATGCACCAGCGTAATATTGTCCGTTTGAGGACATTGACGTTCCGCTCACGTACCAGGAACACCTATGCTGGTTTAAAGGCACCCTACCCCATATAAGACGAAGAGTGAGACTCGGCCGGCACGGAAGAGAAGGGGCAGCATGGCCAATATTAGCGGCCTACACACCACATACTGACCAGGCCTGGGCATAGTTCGCAGAGTTTTGCTACGCGGAACTCCGCGAAGTTACAAAAAAACTCTGCGAAGTTCCGCGAGTGGCGGAGTGCAGTGCGAACTGCAGTTTGTGCTGGTATTCCTGCCGCTTGGGTAGGAATTGTACCCGAGCGGCAGCTCGCGCACTTACCATTCGCGATCGCGAACTTACCGTTCGCGATCCCGAGCGGGAAAAAAATCAGCTGCACATCGCAAAGCAGAGTTTTCTGCACTCCGCGGAGTGGGGAGTGCAGAAAGCTCTGCAAAGTCCACGAACTGAGCGAAGCTCACTGCCCAGGGTTAATCTTGACATTGATTCAATGCCAGTAGGAGACTTTCTCACACAACACAAAGAAGTGATAGAAGGCTGATAACATAACATGTGTATTTGTAAAGCGCACATATCACCCAAGGGTCTCAAGGCGCTGAATAACAGATGTATATTGTTACCCAACTCAATGGTACTCATTTTATCAACCTCAGATGGATAAAAGGCTGAGTGGACCCACCGGGATTAGAACCTGTGACCATGAGGTCAAACACAGGCCCCTACAGTGGCTGCATTAGTCCACTGCGCCACCAGACCCGGGATAGAAGACAACCTCAAGATGGTGGCTGGTGAGGAGCTCAACGAGTGAGCTCTGAGGGCTAGGGATCGAAACATACTAAAATATCCCTGTTGGCCCATGCGAGCCCCACCGTAAGAAAAAAGAACACTGGAACACGACAACGAAGATATTGCAGCAGAGGGAATATCGTCGCTCGCTCACTCACCGGAGAAACCAAGACATCAGGAAAACAGGACGGCAGGAGTCTGATCCGGTGATGGAGGCCCACCCTTGAACAGTTGTGCTCGCATACCGACAGTAATCCAATCGTTGGAGTGCCTCGCCCAGCACCCGGAGCAGTGAAGTACGACCCCCTCCGGCATCGCATCGGTGATTGAGACGTCGGAGCTGTCCCGCCCTGTGCCCAAGATCCTCACATCCACGGAGGTGGGCGGAGAGTCCAGTGCAGAGCCACATACCCGGTGGTGGTTGTGGGTCTCGAGGTGAGCCCTACTGCAGCCGATTAAGCTGAGACTCCCCTCATGAGCCGCACTACGCCCAAGCGCTCCCTCCCACTCCCTGGCCCCGTGCCTAATACACGTGTGCTACGGAGGCCAAGCCTGTGATCAGTGCGCCCCCTTGGCTCCCCCTGCAATAGGGGCTCTTGCTCCTGATATGGATGTCTCCTCGCGCCCGCGCTTTCACGCTGAGGGACACTGAGGATAGCACGCAGAGAGTCCGATTCAAAGGAGCTTGCCACTCTCAAACAATTAAGCTCTGCGCTCGGCTCCCTCGCAAATAAACTTTTGGTCTCCACTTTTAGACAATTAAGTTCTGCACTCAGGATCTCCTGCAAATAAACCTTTTGGTCTCAGAGTTGCTGATCCTTAGAAACCGAACCCCCATGTGTGGTCCCCTAATTCAGCTGTGATTTGGGTGGTCACACTTCGATGAACAGTACAAGCCCCACCATTTTGTGCCTGAACGGATTTACTACAAAATGGCTAGCTGTATGGGTTAATTAAATAAAGGACCACTCACCCCACACCACCACATAGGCAAAGACATAGGATTAATAGGTAGAGCACGCTACCAAACAGAAACAACAAAGGACAAAGCATACTTATCTGCCCCCATAGAAACAGACAGAGGACTATACCCAGGTAGTTGTGATGCATGGAAAGAGTGATAGGACTAATCCCCAGATCTATTCCACCACTAGAAAAGCAAGCAGCCATCTTGGAATGACTGATACATTAGGCAATTACTCCAGAGCGCGCCCATTGATCTCATCCCCAGACACCCTAACCCTCAAATTGATTGATATTATCTCTTATAAATAATTTCAACCGCTAAGATTTATGACTAAGGATCCCAGGGCATTACCTACAATGAAACATAGTAAGCCAAGCTAACTCCTCCCCTATAAATAGCAAGGACCACCTACCTACCACTAGGGGACCCACTAAGGATATTGGTGAGAGGACCTATCACAAGGAGACATCATCTGGAACAAATAGGGAGGCCTACTACTTCTCACACTACTTCTCATACTCTCCAAATATACCTCATCCCATACTACCTCTTTCACTATCTGACCCTCTCACCCCCCCTCCCTAACATACCAAACCCATACTATGGAGCCCATGGGCCTACACACCTATTCCATCAAATACCCCCTAACCTCTCAAAAAAGGCGGCCAAAGGCTTCAAACATAGTCTACTAAAATCACACCCAGAAACCCCAATCTCTGACCCCTATTTCTCAAATAACACAGGATACATAACGAATGACATTATTTTCTACACCAAAAGGAGAGCACAATGGCGGAAAGCCTTTCTCGCCCTATTCTCAATTGCATCCACTAAGAAAACTGCACACGGTCTTACATTAGCTATCATTCCCTCTCCATTCTACAAAGCGACTGCTACAATTACCATTTATCATAATGGGATCATCCTCATGCAGGCATCAGACCATAACCTGAATGTACTTGATAACATCTTCCCAATCATCAAATCGAAGGTTGCAAGATCCTATCCCACCTCCCCAACAAACCACTCTTCTAACCCTCTGATTGTTTCCCTACCTGACTCCCCATCCAGACATTCTCCCTCGGTATCCCATAGTACATATACACCCACCCCAGACCTAACCGAGACCCCATTAAATGACATAGTGTCAGGAAGCTAGATTAAGGGAGCGGCGTGTCTAGCCAAGTGGCAGGAGTAATCTTTACTGCAAAGGAATTAAGGAGCTCTGCTACTTGCTGTAACAAGATACTGAATCCGTCTTGGACCGTGTTAGTACGATCATGGAATTCCAAGATGGCTGCAGGAGTTCAGTTAGCATTCTAGTTTACCGGCAGAGAGCGCGAGGAGCGCTGTGAAGCTCGAGCGCACCCTCCGCTCTGCGCACTTCACTAAAGACTTCACTGGTACCAGTCGTGCATTTGTCCCGAGCGTCGTGAGTGCTTCTAGTTAGGTTAGTTAGAGTCGTCCGTACCTTTTCCCGACGGTAGTTAGGGGGTTTCCTTTCTACGCGTCGGAACCTGGCAGTATTGAGGAGTTTCAGAGTTCAGTAAAAGACCTATTCATAATGTCACCTGAGAGAAAACAGCAGTGGAGAGAAACTACTCAACTTCAAGAATAGTGTGGCAGTTCGCGCAAGTACCTCTTTGAGGAATTTAATATCTAGTTATTCAAAACTGTATATATTAGTGTAAGAGAAAATTACCTTGGAAATACTTACCGTCTAAGTTCACAGTATTATTACGAGAGAGTCTTCTCGCATCTATAAGAAAAGAAAAATGTTGTGAGTCATAAAGAAGTATAAAAAATAATAATATAGATAGCGTCAAAAGTTTTAGAGCTTCTGCATACAATGTCCTTTAATATCCTATAGGTTATAGAAGTAGAATTTTCAACTGAGAACATCTTCGAAGACAACTGATACCCATTATCAAGTATAAAGGAGAGAGGCAAGAGTCTAGTCTTCAAGGGTATGTAAGACACCAATAAGGTTGACATAAAAGAGAAGATTGTCAGGGAGGGGTAGGGTCTTATAACAGTTGTTCTTTGTCTTTCAGTATACATAATCACTACCAAGAGGGAAGTCCTCCAGAAGCAGTCACACATGGACATTTCGCAGGTGAGACTGTCTCTTCCCTGTCCCATTCTCCTTTCCCCCCCGGAGGTTCCTTCAAGCTCTCATATACCTTTAGGGGGTTTGGAGCGGCCTTTGGAGGGGCGTTGGGAAGAGGCATCATTCTGCTCCCGTGAGGATCTTGGGAACACTTCAAGTAAGGCTCTGACATACAGCTCCATAATCCCTACTCCTCCCCCAGCATCATCACAATTTCTACTATACCCACCTCACCTCACACTCGCATCACCTTGCCTCCAGCCTTCCCACACGCCCCCTCTTCCTCCACTACCACTCCCCATCTCCACAACCACACCTTCGCCCACCTTTTAGGTAGTACACCCCTCCCCATCTCCCTCGCCATTCACAGTAACTCCACTACAGATTCTGCTCCGATCTCTCCTTACACACTTACTCCTGATCAGTCCGCAATCCCACCTTCTCCCTCTCCCTACACTACGAATCGCACTGTTCCTCCTCCTACAGCTCACACCAATACCCCATCACGTCCCCTCTTTACTCCCACCTACCCAGTAACGACCACTCTGTAATAATGCCACACAACGAATCAGATCCTCCTAAAGCACACTTCAATACCCCTTCATGTCCCCTCTCCACCCCTCCCTTCCCCACAGACTACCACACTGAAAAACCACCATTCGTCGAACCAGTTCACATCACGCCCCGGGACACCACACAAGCAATAACCCCCCCTCACTTAACCACAGTCCAGGCTATCAATATGATAACTCCTCCACCTGACCCCAGACTCGAGGAGATACTATTATCCTTACAACAAATAAAAGAGGACATCCAAATTCTTCATGAACTGATCCGGCAACAACCCAAGCCACAAGCGAAACCCATTCATCGGACATGCACTAGCCCCCGCCTCAATTGCTCCCCAGCTGGAAAACAGTACCTTACCCCAATGCCTCATCCCGTCCGATCAGGGAAAAGAAAACCCTATCACCGAATGAGCTTACCTCCCTACTTCATTCCTACGAACTCCCTTCCCTACCCTCTAAACCTGTGCACACAGATGACACACAGAAATTGTCCTTAATCCAACTCATCCATTCCAATGCATCTAGAATTACAAGACACTCTCCCAGAGGTATTGTTGAAAATAACCTCAAGAGAGTACCCATCTCTCACCAAGAGAGAACACCACTCCGACCAAGGCCCAGCTAAAATGTATCCTACTAAACTGTAGATCAGCAGCACGTCATGCTGCTGATATAGCTGACCTCATTATAACCAATGAACCCGACCTTATCATTTTAACAGAAACTTGGCTTAACGAATCATCCGCGCCCATCTTAGACATTTTAGTTCCCCCAAACTATTACATCACAAGACTAGATAGACTCGATAGGCTAGGGGGTGGTATTGCCTGCATTCATAGGAACAACCTCTCTGTGAACCGCTCCAACTCCACGGTGTTCTCTTCCTGTGAATACCTTTGCCTAGACATCACGAGCAATAACAAGCCAATATGCTCACTTCATTCATTCTACCATCCTCCTGGCAACAACCTTACCTTCATCAAACACATAATGGATATTCTAGCCACAAATGTCGGTCAACAGAATACTCAGATCTTCCTGGGGGACTTCAACCTCCACTGGAACGATCCTGACGACCCAGAGGTCAATAGCCTCAAAGCTTTCCTGTCCGACCTCAACTTGTCCCAAATCTGTGATAGCCCCACCCACGAAAAAGGCTCAACCCTTGACCTAGTAATTTCCAAGGCAGACTCTACCCAGCTGGAATCGATTCTCCCTTTCGACTGATCAGACCATCACATAATCACTTTCCATATCAAGGAAGTAGTTAGAATACTCTCTGTCCAACCTACGAGAATGAAAATCTGGAAAAGGAACCTAGAAAACCTCAATCCTGCCGCACTCGCAACCGCTAGCCACACCCTCACGCCCCCACCGGATGGATTAAAGGATGTACAGGACCTGACCAATCACTACTTCCACTCTATGAACAGGGTACTTGACAACTTAGCTCCCCTACAATTGAAAAGAGTCACCAAAAAAGACTCAAACCCCTGGTATGATGGTAGGCTAAATGAAGACAGAAGATCACTGAGAGCAATTGAAAGACAATGGAGAGCCGCTCCATCCGCGGCCCACCTCAAATTACTAAGAAGCACCAGAAACGCCTATTACAGAAAGATTAGAGGTTCCAAAGCTGACTTCATATGTAAACAATTAGACCAAGCTAAGAATCGCCCCAAAAAACTATTCAAAATAATCAAAGCTCAATCTAAGGGTGTCTCCCACTCCCCCCAAGATAATCCAGAAACACTCCCCAATTGCGAGGAACTTGCCTCCTTTTTCACAACAAAGACTGAAAACTTAAAGACAGACCTACTTAACAACCTATTATCCCATACCGACCCACACATGAACTCCTCGCTGACCACACCAGTGACCCTGCTTAACTGCTCTGCAAAGCTCGACCTCAAGAACAATGCCTCCTGGACCACCTTCAACTTCTACAGCGAAGAAACTATTTTAAACACGCTCACGGCTCTGAATCCCTCCAATCATTTCACAGACCCTCTCCCAGCAACCCACTTAAAGGCCTTCATTCCACTGCTAGTGCCCCTATGGACCAGGCTTATAAATACCTCTCTTCTGCAAGGAACCATCCCAGACATCCTCAAAGCTGGTCAGGTATCCCCCATCCTAAAGAAAGCATCAGCAGACCCGTCAGACCAGAATAACTATCGCCCAATATCCAACATCTTGACCCTGGCCAAACTACTCGAACAATGTGTCCACATGCAGCTTAGTAACCACATAACCTGCTCGATGAATTTCAATCAGGCTTTCGATCAGGGCACAGTACTGAATCAGCCATGACCCACATAATAGATGACGCACTACAAATACTGGATAAAAACAAAGCCTGTTTGCTAATCCTACTTGACTTATCCTCAGCCTTCGATACAGTCAAACATGACAACCTACTAGACCTCTTGAAACATATAATGGGTCTATCTGGAACAGTGTTAAACTGGTTCACTTCCTGCCTCCAAAACAGAACACAAAGATTCAAGATCAACCAATCTTTATCTAACCCCACCCCAGTCACCTTGGGAGTAGCCCAGGGATCTTCCCTCTCCCCAACACTCTTCAATCTGTTTATGGAACCACTCACTGAGCTTCTCAACTCCTCAAATATTCAATATCACATGTACGCCGACGACACACAACTCTACATTAAGGTCCACTCTCTTGAAGACATCAAGGGCCAGATGCATCAAAGGGTTTTGCCCATTCTGTGTCTATGGGAAAATGTGTTCATGCCTATGGCCCCAAGTCCGTTAACTCAACGCTCCAAAAAACACAGACCTGGCTGGCAAAGAACCATTTAAAACTAAACACACTAAAAACAGAATTCCTCCTATTCGCTCCCCCCAACCAAACAACCATCATCCGCAAGTGGATGAAGCACCTAACTGCACTCGACGGTCAACCTCTCATCATTGATTCCGCTAAATCTCTAGGAATAACGCTGGACAGTAAGCTAAATATGCAGAAGCACATCAGCGCTGCAACTAAAAGAGCTAATTTTCAGATGAACACCCTGAGAAAACTGAAACCCCTCATACCCGCAAACGACTTTAAACAGGCAGTTCAAACTGTAGTAATTCCCAGAGTGGACTATGGGAGTGTCTTTCTCTGCGGCCTTCCCAGATCAACGACCGCTCCGCTAAGAGCCTCAATCAATACAGCCACTAGACTCATCCCAGGCTCCAAAAGAATCTGTCACATTTCCCCTGACCTTCGTGCCCTCAACTGGTTACCTTTTGAGGCCAGGATCCATTTGAAAATCGCCTGTATGACACATAAGTCATTGCACCACAAAACCCTGAGATACCATACGGAGAAACTAGTACTATCAGGTGGCAACAGATCTACTAGGAGTTCTGATAATCTTCTACTTAAACCACAACGTTTCTCCAAGAAGAAAACATACAATCGTACCTTTTCAGGAATGGCTCCCAGGATTTGGAACGCCTTTCCCCCAGAAACAAGACTTAATCCGTCCGCTGCTTTTTTAAAAAAAGAAGTGAAATCGATTCTCTTGTCCAAATTCACCTGAACTTTTTTATACACTCTTGTAGGTATTTGCTAGTCTCTAATAGTTACCAGTACTGTATTCACATAACTCATTGTATTTATATGTATATGTCAATCACCTGTATTTTACCCTGTAAAGCCCTATGATTCCCGCAAGGGTCTTGTTCGCGCTATACAAAACCGTCAATATAAATAAATAAAATAAAAGTATATAGAAACTTGACACAATTCATCATGAGGACACTTACAGTCCAACCAGCAACAGTTGCAACAAATGGAACTCAGGGAACAGCAACTAAAATCACACCGCAAACATTACACGCAGTGATGGGCAAGATGCCCACAAAACGTGAACAAATGCCATTTTGGGTAGCTCAGAAAATAACACAGCTAGAGGCAGGATTCCCGAATACTACTCCATATGAAAAACACAGAATGCTAACAATCTGCTTGCCCATGGGGATAACACCACAAATAGCAGATTGTACCACTTGGGGTAACGTCTTTCCTGCCATTTATACCAGAACTCACGGTATTCCGTCATTAGCAGTGATACCAGATGTAATAAGACAAATACAGAACGAGTACGGAGCAGAGCCTGCTCTGAACTTAGGGATGAAGTTACTAGGTAACAATGCCCAGGTATCAGCCATAATTTTAGCTAATATTAAAGGGGAAGCAGCTTCAGTGGCTATCCGCCAATGCCTAAGGGAGTTCAGTCCTTTAGAACAGGAACACGAACTACCAAAAATAATTGAAACTGCGTATGCGGAATTAAGCAGAGACAGTTTGGGTGGGAAAGCTTTAAAACCACAACTGATGGGCAGTTCTGAAAAGGACACTTCCAAGCAGACACCTGCTTCAACTATAAAGAAGTGGGATAATAAAAAACAACAAACATTTATAGGAAACAGATCTCAATCCCGAGGTAGAACTCCTCCACAGGAGCCATCCGAAAAGAGGTATAACCTCAGGAATAGGGATAATATTAGGTAACCTGACAGGTATCAGGATACTGATTCACGTTCCTCTCGTTCCTTTCAGGGTTCATCGAAAAACTCCGGGAGGGAAGGACGGTCAGACAGACAAGAAGAGCATACAAAGTCTAGAGACAAGCAGCACGCTCAGGATTACACTTCTAAGAAAGAAGAAAAGCCCAAGCAAAAGCCACAGTTCAAAAAGAAGAAGGTTGCAGGTCTAGAGATCAGACAATACAAAAAATAAACAGCGAAACCAAACATAAACACCAAGTGAGTATGTGACGCACCTCCCCCTAAGGGAGAAACAAAAGTTTCCCACACAAATATCCCACAGAAAGTCCAATGCTTGGCGTATTACACTCCAATGGTATGCAACGTCACCGCTCCCGCTGTTTCTACAAAGCAGTCTTCACGACCAAGATAAAGTTTATCACAACTGTGAGTTGCACCACCAAACTCAAGATCCAAAGAATAATTTGGTCCATCCAATGTTGTTTACTATTAAGTTTCTTTATTCTTCTTTTTTGATACAAAAACGCCAAGCAGCCAACGCGTTTCGTCCCATTTCAGAGGACTTCATCAGGGCTCATTAGTTAATATGAGTTTCATTATTTTGACTCTGTTTCGGAAGATAGTTGCGCTGTGAAGTTCAAGCTGTCTGTATCTCCGCAGTCGGACTGCACCCTTTTATATCAAGGGTAAGTCAAAAATAATTGGCGTATGTGCCATGGAAGTTTTCAAACTCAGGACGCCAGCAATCCGCGTCTTCGTCCAAGTGCTCTCAAAGAGGTCTAGAGATCAGTCATGCCCAGAATTCTGAGGACTCGACTACTGAACGGGGAATGGGCTCTGATGATGCAGAAGTATCAATAGCTCGCTAGAACATGATGGAATTTCTGGTAATAGCGGAATTGAATGATTATATCACAGCAGAAACACCCGATACTAGGGTAAGTATCCTACATAAATTATATGAAATCAGGCTCCAGATGGAGGGGGACAATGTAGAACAGTTAGAGGACTCTTTGGGAGAACCTTACATTTGGCTATGACATTTTGTTAGCTGAACAAGATTGGCTGCCAGTATTCGTCATGGATTACCCTAAAGGAGAAACAGTAATTCTACCGGCATTCTCAGATCATATTCCCAGGCATTTGCAACACTCATATGCGCAGGAGTGGGCGGTAGCCCAGGCTCCAGCATTATCCAAAAACCATGTTGGATGGGATGAGGATTCAACCCACCACATAATTTAAAAAATACTCCAACTGCTCAGAGGCAGTATCCAATAAAGCAAGAAGCTAAAAAACAGGTCAGGGAGATCTTAGATCAACTTGAATACCAAGGGGGGATCGAAAATTGCACCTCATCAATGAATAATCCTTTGTTTACAGACATGAAACTTGACAATTCATATTGTCTAGTTTTAGATTACAGACATTTAAACACTTGAACTAAGACATTTGCAGTCCAAAATGTATACATTGCTGCATTAATGAATAACATTATGCAGAAAAAATACAAAACAACACTTGATTTCTAAAATGGATTTTTCTGCCAAAATATAGCACCTGAAAGTTGGTATCTAACAGCATTCTCAGCACTAGGGTCCCAGCGTCAATTTTGTTGACTCCCCCAGGTGTATAAGGACAGCCCGGGGTTGTTTTCAGCCAGAGTAACTGAGTTACTTCAAAAATTGGATGAAGAGGCATTGCCCTATGTGGATGATATTTATCTGACAGACGATGACCTAGAGGAACACTTGAACAGGGTGAATACCATAATTTTGAGATTTGCATCTGAGGCTCCAAATTTAACTTTAAAAATCAAAAATAGCCCACATCAGTATCCTGTTTTTAGGATATGAGCTTTCAAGTGAAGGGAAAAGCCTGGCAGCCAATTTTTAGAAAAATGTGCGCTGCTCCAACCTCCAAAATCATTAAAAAATCTACAATCAATCCTGGGATTCCTAAATTTTGGTAGAAGATACAAATTTAGATTACGCAGAAAGAAAAAATAAAACCTTTCTACGACTTAATAAAACCTGAATTTTCAGTGAGACAATGGACACAGGAACACACAGATACACTTCGTTCCTTACAAGCTGACATGATAGCTTCCAAACACTTACAGACACGCATAAACGTACACAACCTGGTGATCCGTATGTGAGAAGCTGGCCTGGTATATGCTGTCCACTAATTATAGTGGGCACCTTGTACCAGTCCAAACAACCCTTATTGGAGTTAGGTTTAAAGACAACCTTTATTGAAAGCTATCCTAGTGGTAGCTATGGAGAGCAGCCTTCAGGCTAAGTCTTGAAGGAATGTAAAGCAGCTTGTTTTACCAGTCTATAATCTCTTGAGTGACCAAATGAAAGAGCACCACACCAGGTATATATTAAAAATATATGTATTTGTTGCTAAACACACCCCTCTAGTCTCTTTATGAGGCTAGAGTTCGAAGTACACAAGTTATAAGTTATTTAAACACAGTAAAAGCACAAATACACGTTTGGGCCCTAGGGGCGTACCAAACCATATACCAATAAAGTGGTATAAGAACCACGACTGAGCTAGACACAAGGCCTAGAGCCTGTAGAAGTGCTTGGACCACAAGGAACCACCCAAGGTAGTGACACAGGGGACCCACGGGGGACGCGTGCAGTGTGTAAACACAGCCGCGAATCGCCGTTAACTTCAATGGAGAAAGTCGCGGTTGGAAATTTAAAGAAAAGGGACACTTAAAGAAGGACTTGGAGCAAACCCTTTGAGAACTAGGACTTTCTATAGTCTCTACCCACGGGAGCACCGGAGTACTCTGGTTACCTCACCCAGGGAAGCCGGGTGCATAGGTGCCTTTCGGGGTCGGGTTTCGTCGTCGATTTGAATGGCGATCTGCTGCAAAGTGCTGCTGGCGACCAAGTGGAAAGTGTCCGGGTGGATCCAAGAGTGGATTGGAGATCTGAAGAACCTGAAAGCAGAGGGGACAGAGTCTGGGTCACTAGCCAGTGACCAGGAAGGCGATGGACAGATGCCCACCGATGTTGGCTGCTTCAGGTGAGTTGACAGTTGTCTTGACTCTTCAGCCACGAGGTCCAGGAGGAGATGTCAGCAACCAGGAGCAGGATTCAGGCTGGTACACAAAGTCTGTCGAGTGCTGAGGTGTCGGCGACCGGATTGGACCCAACAAGCCTTGGCAACGGCAAGTCTTGATGAAGGTGAAGATTGTCGATTGTGCAGACCAGCAAGGTCTGATTAACTCACCCATCAAGGGTAAGTGAGGGCACGCCTAGAGCAGCCAGGGAGCCCAAGAAGAAAAGGATTGGCCTTCGTGGAGGGCTACTAGCCAAGGGACTAGCAACCACAAAGGAGCCTCAAGACGGTACATGTGGATCTGGCTCACAGGACACTCGTGGAGTGGAGGCCAGTGATCTTCGGTGCAGTCGGTGCTGGAGACAGGGGCTACTCGGAGCCCAAAGCACAATTTCGTGGGAGTCCAGGAAGAGGATGCACTTGCAAATGTGCTTGGTGTCCAGGGGTCATGGTTCCACGTTACCCACGACAGCTACGGGCGTCAGCTTTGCTGGGGACTCAGGGCAGCCTCGAGGAAGTCTGGAAATCCACTTCTGGTGATGCAAAGACTTCGGCGTCCGATGGGAGCTTCAGAGATGCAGACCGGACAGATGCTTCTTTGGTGCCTGCCAAGCAGGGGAGTCACTCCTTGACCCCAAGGGAGATTCTTCAGTCCTCTAATCTTGAAGTAGAGCATTGAAGGTCCAGGATTTTGTTTCAGAGTTTCGTCCAGGGATAATCTAAAGTCTTAAGGACTGGGTTCCTATACTTATACCAAGTTTAGGGGTTGGACTAACTCTGTGGTCCCACCTATGGGTGGGTCAGGGCAGAGGGGTGGCTACACCCCTTTCCCTTTGTCCAGTTCGTGCCAAAGCAGGGGCTGGAAGCCCCTGATCCGGTTTGAACTGGGGTATGCACGAGGACACCAAATGTGCCCCCAGTGCAGGACTTCAAAGCACCAGAAAGTGCTCCCGCCCAGCCCCAATACACATTATCCTGTCTGGGGAGGTGGTTACACCTCCCTGTGACAGGAAACCTATTGTCCAGGCCTCCCCTGCCGGAGTTTCGGTCAGCAGCAGGAGGCCAGACTTGTGTCTGTGGCAGCAGCATCCATTTTGTGATGCTGGGGCTTTAGAAAGAAGTTACCGGGCAAGCCAGGGTTATCATGTCTCTCCCTCTAGAAGGGTGGAATGCTACCCCCGCTGCCAGAATTGGCGGGGGGTAGTATTCCAAGATGTTTGACACCAAACACGACATGTTTGCGTGCAGCCATCCCAAAGTTAGCATTTAACGTTAAGTTATAATGCACTTAAGAGTATATGGTAAGGCTGCACTACAAACAGCATCAGAGAAGGGTCTCCGAACACTGCAGAGGGGCCCTGCTCATGCAGGGGCACCCTCTCACATAGGAACCATGCACTCTGCCTTCAGGATTGACAAGGCCTGCCATAGGAGTGACTTATAGGTTTATATGTGTGTAAGTATGTAGTGATATAGGTAACCTATATCACAGTAAGGGGTGCATGCACCACCTTACCCAGGCTGCAGTAGCAGACCTGTGGTGTCATTTTGGATGGCCTTCCAGGGGTGGCACAATACATGCTGCAGCCCCTGGTAGGCCTCTGAGGTACCTATGCCCTTGGTACATAGTATACCATATACTAGGGACTTATAAGGGCACTCCAGATTCCAATTAGAGATGTGCCTAAGGCACATGGAAACCATTTTAGAGAGGAAGCAGCTAGGCTGGGGTTCTGATTAGCAAGGCCCCAGCCAGACTAAAGTCGAAAAACAGTGAAGCATCAGCAAAAAGTGGGGGTACCCAGGTGAAGCAGATCCTACTCTCCTACACAACCCCCCCAAACGCAGGGACATTAAACTAACCTTGACCAGTTAAGTCTTCATGTTCTAAGTGGAAATACCTAGAGAGTCCATCTGCATTGGCATGGTTACTCCCAGGTCTATGTTCCACTGTAAAGTCCATCCCCTGTAGGGAAATGGACCACCTAAGCAGTTTGGGGTTTTCACCCTTCATTTGTTTTAGCCATAAGAGGGGCTTATGGTCGGTTTGAACAAGGAAGTGAGTACCAAAGAAGTATGGCCTCAACTTCTTCAGAGCCCAGACCACAGCAAAGGCCTCCCTCTCAATGGCTGACCAACGTTTCTCTCTAGGGGTCAGCCTTCTGCTTATGAAAGCTACTGGCTGATCCTGACCTTCTTCATTCAATTGTGACAGTATAGCCCCTACCCCCAATTCAGATGCATCAGTTTGAACAATGAACTTCTTGTAGTAATCAGGACTCTGTAGAATGGGAGCAGTGCACATGGACTGCTTCAGGTCATCAAATGCCTTTTGACAGTTAGCTGTCCACTGAACTTTCTTGGGCATTTTCTTAGAAGTTAAGTCATTCAAGGGTGTCACTATTGATCCATACCCTTTAACAAATCTCCTGTAGTACCCAGTCAGGCCCAAAAAGGCTCTCACCTGAGTCTGGGTAGTTGGAGAAGCCCAGTCCATGATGGTCTGGATCTTGCTCTGCAGTGGTTGAACCTGGCCTCCACCCACAAGGTGGCCCAGGTACACAACCTGACTCTGCCCTATCTGGCACTTGGTGGCCTTGATAATCAGGCCTGCCTTTTGCAGGGCCTGTAAAACATTCCTGAGGTGGACCAGGTGATCCTCCCAGGTGGAGCTAAAGACAGCAATATCATCAAGATATGCTGCACCATAGGCTTCCAGGCCTGTAAGGACTGTATTCACCAACCTCTGAAAAGTGGCAGGTGCATTCTTCAGACCAAAGGGCATCACCACAAACTGATAATGCCCACTAGGGGTTGAGAATGCTGTCTTTGGCTTTGCATCATCAGCTAGCCTGATCTGCCAGTAGCCAGCTGTTAGGTCAAATGTGCTGAGATACTTGGCTGAGGCCAAAGTGTCTATTAGCTCATCTGCCCTGGGTATTGGATGGGCATCAGTCCTAGTGACTGCATTGAGACCCCTGTAGTCCACACAAAACCTCATCTCTCTTTTTCCACCACTGGTGTGAGGTTTTGGCACAAGGACCACTGGACTAGCCCAAGGGCTATCTGAGGGTTCAATAACTCCCAAATCCAACATTTTCTGGACTTCTGTCCTGATACAGTCCCTGACATGGTCAGGTTGCCTATAAATCTTATTTTTAATAGGCAGACTGTCCCCAGTGTCCACTTCATGAGTGCACCAGGTGGTCTGACTGGGTGTCAGTGAAAACATGTGTCTAAACTGATTGAGCACCTGTCTGCAATCAGTTTGTTGCTGGGTAGTGAGGCTGCCTGCCAAGGCTACACCATCTACTGACCCATCGTCAGGGTTCTGTGAGAGCAGGTCAGGGAGTGGGTCACTCTCTTCCTCCTGCCCTTCATCAGTAGCCATGAGCAAGCCCATGTCTGCCCTGTCCACATATGGTTTTAACCTGTTGACATGGAGAACCCTGTGGGGACTCCTGGGTGTTCCTAGGTCTACTAAGTAGGTAACCTCACCCTTCTGTTCAACAATAGTGTGGGGTCCACTCCATTTGTCTTGGAGAGCTGCTGGGGCCACTGGCTCCAACACCCACACCTTCTGTCCTGGCTGGTAAACAGTCAGCACAGCCTTTTGGTCATGCCAAGCTTTCTGAAGTTCCTGGCTAGCCTCAAGGTTTTTAGTTGCCTTTTTCATATACTCAGCCATCCGGGAGCGGAGACCAAGTACGTAGTCCACTATGTCTTGCTTTGGGGGCTTGAGAGGTAACTCCCATCCTTCCTTCACCAAGCACAGTGGACCCCTGACAGGGTGACCAAACAGAAGTTCAAAAGGGCTGTAACCAACCCCCTTCTGAGGCACCTCCCTGTATGCAAATAAAAGGCAGGGCAAGAGAATGTCCCATCTTCGCCTAAGCTTTTCTGGGAGCCCTTTTATCATGCCCTTCAAGGTTTTGTTGAATCTCTCAACTAAACCATTGCATTGTGGGTGATAGGGTGTGGTGAACTTGTAAGTCACTCCACACTCCTTCCACATTGCTTTTAAGTAACCAGACATAAAGTTTGCATCTCTGTCTGATACCACCTCCTTAGGAAAGCCCACTCATGAGAAAACTCCCAGGAGGGCTCTTGCCACCACAGGTGCTGTAGTGGTCCTAAGGGGTATGGCTTCTGGGTACCTGGTGGCATGATCCACTACCACCAGGATAAACCTGTGCCCAGATGCTGTTTGGGGATCCATGGGACCAACAATATAAATCCCCACTCTTTCAAAGGGCACCCCCACCACAGGTAGTGGTATCAGGGGGGCCTTTGTAGTGCCACCTGCCTTGCCACTGGCCTGGCAGGTTACACAGGAGCGACAAAACTCCTTGGTGTCTTCAGACATGTGGGGCCAGTGAAAGTGAGGGACAATTCTGTCCCAAGTCTTGTTCTGGCCCAGGTGACCTGCTAAGGGAATATCATGGGCTAGGGTCAATAGGAAGCCCCTGAACTTCAGAGGTATAACCAACCTCCTGGTGGCACCAGGCTTGGGGTCTCTACACTCTGAGTACAAGAGTCCATCATCCCAATACACTGAATGGGGACCACTAGCTTTCCCAGCAGCCTCAGCAGCAGCCTGCTGTCTGAGGGGTTCAAGAGAGGGGCAGCTCTGCTGCTCCTGGCTCAGATCTGCCCTGGAAGGTCCCCCTGTCCCCAAGAATTCAACCTGTTCAGGTTCAAGCTCCTCTGGGACAGTTCCTTCCTCAGGACTGAGATAATCCCCCTCAAGAGACTGATCTTCCTTCTGAGCCAAGGGGGAAGGCACTGCCTTTACCCACTACTCCTCATCTTGGAAGGCACTTGGTCCATTATTCCAGAATCCAAGTCCTGTTCAGTTTTAGACATTTTGGCCTGTGACCTGGTCACAGCAAACACATCTGCAGGGATGCCCAGCATTTCTGCATGAGTCCTGAGCTCCACTTCTGCCCAAGCTGAAGTTTCTAAGTCATTGCCAAGCAAGCATTCAACTGGTAGGTCTGCACTTACCACAACCTTCTTAAGGCCAGTTACCCCTCCCCAGGAGAAGTTAACAACTGCCAGAGTATGGTCTGTTCTGACGTTGCTAGCATTGGTCACTTGGTACATTTCACCAAGTATAACTTGCCCAGGATCCACAAGGTCTTGTGTCACCATTGTGACACTTGCCCCTGTGTCCCTAAATGCCAAAGCCTCTTTTCCATTGATTAAAGGCTGTTGTCTGTACTTGCCCAGATTACTGGGACTCACAGAGGAGGTCACATCCATGCCTCCATCACAGACTAACACAGCCTGAGTGAGTTCTCTGACTAAGTCAGAGCCCACTTCAGTACCCAGCGTGAACCCTACTAAACCCTTGGCTGGAGCACTCCCACCAACTGTAACTGTACTAGGGGGAACAGGTGCCTTAGGGGCATTGGTGGGTGCTGGGTTAGAGTCTTTGGACTTGGTGCAATCACTAGTCCAGTGGGTCTTTTGCTTACAGACCTTGCACCATGGTTTCTTTTGGCCTTTCCCTTTGTTAGACTGTGAATCCGCACCTGAAGAAGATTTTTGGGGCCCTTGTGAAGACTTCTGGTCTTTACCCTTCTCCCCACCCTTATCAGAGTTCTTAGAATCTTGCTTCTTAGGGTCACCACCTTGGTTCTGTACCTTCTGCCTCACCCTGGTTCTGACCCATTTGTCTGCCTTCTTTCCCAATTCTTGGGGAGAAGTCAGATCAGAGTCCACCAGGTACTGATGCAACAGCTGATTTTGACAGTTATTAAGAATCTGCTCCCTCATTATCAGATTATACAATCCTGTGAAGTCACACACCTTACTGCCCATCAACCAGCCTTCCAGAGCCTTAGCAGAACAATCCACATAGTCTACCCAGTCTTGAGTCTGTGCTTTTTGGGCATCTCTGAACTTTAACCTGTATTGTTCAGTGGTTAGGCCAAACCCATCAATAAGAGCACTCTTCAAGACCTTGTAATTATCAGCATCCTCTTCTCTTACAGTGAGGAGCTTATCTCTACCTTTGTCTGCAAAGGAGAGCCACAAGATTGCTGCCCACTGCTCCTGAGGGACCCTCTGTACTTTACAGGCCCTCTCCAGTGCAGTTATCCATTTGTGGATGTCATCCCCACTCTGGTAGGGAGGGACAATCTTGCTCAGGTTCCTATGGTCATAGGACCTTTCCCTATCTTTAGGGGACTTGCTGCCACCATGGGACTCTAGTCCCAACTTTTTTCTCTCTCTAAAGAGATCTAGGGACTCCCTATCTAAAGCCAATTGCTGCTTTCTGAGTTCAAGCTGAGTTTCCTCATATTGAATCAGTCTTCTTCTCCTGTCATGAGAGGATTCCCTCCTATGAGAGGAGACAGAGGTCCCTACTGAGGTGCCAGAGTGGTTAGACTCCTGAGAAGGAGATCTAGCCCTGCTAGGCACTCTCTCAACCCTTCCTGGGGGGACAAAGTGGAGGTCATTCTGATCCTCCTCTTCCTCTTCCTCAGGAGGGATTGGGTTATCCAGGTCAAGGTCATTGTCACCTTCCTGGCCAGCTCCAGAGGGGGGGTTGGGGGTGTTGCTACCCCTTTCCCCATCCTCTTCATCTGCCCCACCCTCTGCTCCTGCCCCTTCAGTCCCTAAGGGCCTGCTGAGATCATAAGCCACCAACATCTCTCTAAGGTGTTGGGTGGTGGGACATTGGCCTGTCCTCAATTTCCTCAGATTGCATAATGCTCTCAGTTCCAAGAATGGGAGTGTATCATACTTGGAGGGAGGAAGCCCAGGGGCTTCTGGCAAAGATTCTTTAGGTCCTGCCTTTGAAGACATTACTAGTGTGGTGTGGTGTATGCACTACCTACTCTAGTGTGGCCTACTAAACTCTCTTGAGTTGTAGAAAGGGTTGTGCTATCCCTTAACACACAACTCTAAGTTCAGTAGAACTTACTGTATAGTAAACTTAAATTATATGTACCTTAGGTACCTTTAGTGGTTTTCAGTTGATCAATTCAATTGAGATTATCTGGTAAAACAATAGCAAGCTGGAATCCCACACGCTGCACACCAATGTGAGAAGCTGGCCTGGTATATGCTGTCCACTAATTATAGTGGGCACCTTGTACCAGTCCAAACAACCCTTATTGGAGTTAGGTTTAAAGACAACCTTTATTGAAAGCTATCCTAGTGGTAGCTATGGAGAGCAGCCTTCAGGCTAAGTCTTGAAGGAATGTAAAGCAGCTTGTTTTACCAGTCTATAATCTCTTGAGTGACCAAATGAAAGAGCACCACACCAGGTATATATTCAAAATATATGTATTTATTGCTAAACACACCCCTCTAGTCTCTTTATGAGGCTAGAGTTCGAAGTACACAAGTTATAAGTTATTTAAACACAGTAAAAGCACAAATACACGTTTGGGCCCTAGGGGCGTACCAAACCATATACCAATAAAGTGGTATAAGAACCACGACTGAGCTAGACACAAGGCCCAGAGCCTGTAGAACTGCTTGGACCACAAGGAACCACCCAAGGTAGTGACACAGGGGACCCACGGGGGACGCGTGCAGTGTGTAAACACAGCCGCAAATCGCCGTTAACTTCAATGGAGAAAGTCGTGGTTGGAAATTTAAAGAAAAGGGACACTTAAAGAAGGACTTGGAGCAAACCCTTTGAGAACTAGGACTTTCTAGAGTCTCTACCCACGGGAGCACCGGAGTACTCTGGTTACCTCACCCAGGGAAGCCGGGTGCATAGGTGCCTTTCGGGGTCGGGTTTCGTCGTCGATTTGAATGGCGATCTGCTGCAAAGTGCTGCTGGCGACCAAGTGGAAAGTGTCCGGGTGGATCCAAGAGTGGATCGGAGATCTGAAGAACCTGAAAGCAGAGGGGACAGAGTCTGGGTCACTAGCCAGTGACCAGGAAGGTGATGGACAGATGCCCACCGATGTCGGCTGCTTCAGGTGAGTTGACGGTTGTCTTGACTCTTCAGCCAT
Source organism: Calotriton arnoldi (assembly GCA_963921515.1). Taxonomy (NCBI): domain Eukaryota; kingdom Metazoa; phylum Chordata; class Amphibia; order Caudata; family Salamandridae; genus Calotriton; species Calotriton arnoldi. The sequence continues at coordinate 749,616 of CAWUFW010009677.1, forward strand.
GAGGTCCAGGAGGTGATGTCGGCAACCAGGAGCAGAATTTGGGCTGGTACACAAAGTCTGTCGAGTGCTGAGGTGTTGGCGACCGGATTGGACCCAACAGGCCTTGGCAACAGCAAGTCTTGATGAAGGTGAAGATTGTCGATTGTGCAGACCAGCAAGGTCTGAGGAACTCACCCAGCAAGGGTAAGTGAGGGCAATCAGGGAGCCCAAGAAGAAAAGGATTGGCCTTCGTGGAGGGCTACTAGCCAACAGACTAGCAACCGCGAAGGAGCCTCGAGACGGTACACGTCGAGCTGGCTCACAGGACACTCGTGGAGTGGAGGCCAGTGAACTTCGGTGCAGTCGGTGCTGGAGGCGGGGGCTACTCGGAGCCCAAAGCACAATTTCGTGGGAGTCCAGGAAGAGGATGCACTTGCAAATGTGCTCAGTGTCCAGGGGTCACGGTTACACATTACCCACGACAGCTACGGGCCTCAGCTTTGCTGGGGACTCAGGGCAGCCTCGGGGAAGTCTGGAAATCCACCTCTGGTGATGCAAAGACTTCGGCGTCCAATGGGAGCTTCAGAGATGCAGACCGGACAGATGCTTCTTTGGTGCCTGCCAAGCAGGGGAGCCACTCCTTAACCCCAAGGGAGATTCTTCAGTCCTCTAATCTTGAAGTAGAGCGTCGAAGGTCCAGGATTTTGTTTCACAGTTTCGTCCAGGGATAATCTAAAGTCTTAAGGACTGGGTTCCTATACTTATACCAAGTTTAGGGGTTGGACTAACTCTGTGGTCCCACCTATGGGTGGGTCAGGGCAGAGGGGTGGCTACACCCCTTTCCCTTTGTCCAGTTTGTGCCAAAGCAGGGGCTGGAAGCCCCTGATACGGTTTGAACTGGGGTATGCACGAGGACACCAAATGTGCCCCCAGTGCAGGACTTCAAAGCACCAGAAAGTGCTCCCGCCCAGCCCCAATACACATTATCCTGTCTGGGGAGGTGGTTACACCTCCCTGTGACAGGAAACCTATTGTCCAGGCCTCCCCTGCCGGAGTTTCGGTCAGCAGCAGGAGGCCAGACTTGTGTCTGTGGCAGCAGCATCCATTTTGTGATGCTGGGGCTTTAGAAAGAAGTTACCGGGCAAGCCAGGGTTAACATGTCTCTCCCTCTAGAAGGGTGGAATGCTACCCCCGCCGCCAGAATTGGTGGGGGGGGTAATATTCCAAGATGTTTGACACCAAACACGACATGTTTCCGTGCAGCCATCCCAAAGTTAGCATTTAACGTTAAGTTATAATGCACTTAAGAGTATATGGTCAGACTGCACTACAAACAGCATCAGAGAAGGGTCTCCGAACGCTGCAGAGGGGCCGTGCTCATGCAGGGGCACCCTCTCACATAGGAACCATGCACTCTGCCTTCAGGATTGACAAGGCCTGCCATAGGAGTGACTTATAGGTTTATATGTGTGTAAGTATGTAGTGATATAGGTAACCTATATCACAGTAAGGGGTGCATGCACCACCTTACCCAGGCTGCAGTAGCAGACCTGTGGTGTCATTTTGGATGGCCTTCCAGGGGTGGCACAATACATGCTGCAGCCCCTGGTAGGCCTCTGAGGTACCTATGCCCTTGGTACATATTATACCATATACTAGGGACTTATAAGGGCACTTCAGATTCCAATTAGAGATGTGCCTAAGGCACATGGAAACCATTTTAGAGAGGAAGCAGCTAGGCTGGGGTTCTGATTAGCAGGGCCCCAGCCAGACTAAAGTCGAAAAACAGTGAAGCATCAGCAAAAAGTGGGGGTACCCATGTGAAGCAGATCCTACTCTCCTACACCGTATAATTGCGGGTCAATCTGGGTACACTTATCTGACATACAATGAAGGTGAAACAGTACCAATTGCATACAAATCACATTTGTACACAAATTCTGAGATGCGCTTCACATCTACAGAAAAAATTCTGACGGCGGTACAGACTGCTGTATTAAAAGAAAGAGCACTGGCTCAGGGGAAACAAATAATAGTAGTAACTCCAGTTCCAGCCTTAGCGGCTGCAACAAAGGCGAGCGTTCCTAACGCTAAAGCCTTACATCCGAGATGGATACAAAGGACTAATTCTCTCACAGCAACAGATGTAGAATACAAATACGACCCAAATTTAAAGACACAAGCATTTCTGCAATACGAACAAGAATATCCTCTACCAAATCAAATAATGCCTCTAGATCAGTATTAATACATAATTTACACTGATGGATCTGCTCAACTGGCCATAGGAAGTAAGCAACAATATAGCGCAGCATGTGCAGTCGTTAAAGGTCGCATGCGGGATGGAAAGTTCCATCCTAGTTGCATGAAAACGCAATATGTAGGAGACTGCACGGCACAACTGGCAGAGTTAAAAGCCCTGATACTGGCACTGGTAAATACGGATTGAGAATTCCCCACACTAATTGTGTGCAATTCATTTTACTGTGTACAATCATATAATGAATATCTGCAATACTGGGTCCAAAACGGGTTCAAAGACGCAAAAGGTGGCACAATTAAGCATAAAATGAAATGGGAACAGATAGTGGAGATGAAAACCGAACTACCGAGGGATCACATGATACACACACTGAGTCATCAGCGTGATGGCGCTCACGTTGAAGGTAATTCATTGGCTGATGAAGCCGAAAAGGGGGCTGTACGTACAGCTTCCGTAGCTGCAATCACTCGCTCTAAAACGAGAATAGACGGTGAGATTATGGTGGCTGTCATTGCTTCATGCAAAAACAGCGGTGTAGTACCAAAAAGATTTCCACTCAAGCACTCCTACAGGTTAGATGACAATAATATTCCATTTGCCCAGATTCCTGGAGTGGGGGATAGAGTAATTCCAAACATGAATCGTAGGTTAGGGTTAATTTTAGCAGCACACGAGGGTATAGGTTCTTCACATGTAGGAGTTCCGGGACTGTTTCCTTATTGAAACGCTATTGGTGGCCTGGATTAACAAAGCAGGCTAAAGACTATGGGGTCGATTCCGATCTCGGCCGGAAGCGCACCTAACAGTATTCGTCCGGAAAAAATACAAGCCGAACGCATGTTTCCCGACCGATTCGAACACTTGTCCGAACGAACAAGTACGATGCGCATAACAGCACAGATTCCGAGCGAGCCGTACTCACCCATTTCAGCTCCTGTTCCCTGCCCAAACCAGATCCGTAAACGCCGAATCGAGCTGCACGGAAGCAAATATACAGCACCTTCTGGCCGGACTAGTACGATGCGCCTTCCGTACGTGCCAAACCCGTCGCTACGTCCGGCACGTTTCAGCATCCGGGAGAGCCGTACATAAGCTTCGATTCACACCACAAGAAGATCCACGGCGACGAGACGAACAAGCCAGCGACGAGTACGAGTCGAAGACACGCGAAACCCGAACGAGACGACCCAAGCTTGAATCCCATCGCGCAGGTCCTACCAATACTCTACATCTATTACCGGGACCGGTATGGACGCGTACGGCGCAGACGGTAAGTCAAACACCAACAACACAAACAAACGACACATACCCGAAATATGTCACACACACATAGGGATGCACAAATGAATTACACTAGCAACAGCATAACCATAGGGGTGGGATGGCCATCACCAATGCCATACACACCCATAGGGGGATGGATGCCTACCACTAACACCCCCCCTACTCAGGGGTGCCTGGATGCCTGCCACTACTACCATCCCCACCCTTAGGGGGATGGATGCCTACCACTACCACCACCCCTACTCAGGGGGGCCTGGATGCCTAGCACTACCACCACCCCCTACTCAGGGGGGCTGGATGCCTGCCACTACTACCATCCCCACCCTTAGGGGGATGGATGCCTACCACTACCACCACCCCTATTAATGGGTGCCTGGGTGCCTGTCACTACTACCATCCCCACTCATGGGGGGATGTATGCCTACCACTACCACCACCCCTACTCAGGGGGGGCTGGATGCCTAGCACTACCACCACCCCTACTCAGGGGGGGCTGGATGCCTGCCACTACCACCACCCCTACTCAGGGGGGGCTGGATGCCTGTCACTACTACCATCCCCACTCATGGGGGGATATATGCCTACCACTACCACCACCCCTACTCAGGGGGACCTGGATGCCTAGCACTACCACCACCCCTACTCATGGGTACCTGGATGCCTGCCACTACTACCATCTCCACCCTTATGGGGGGGTGGATGCCTACCACTACCACCACCCCTACTCAGGGGGGCCTGGATGCCTAGCACTACCACCACCCCTACTCATGGGTGCCTGGATGCCAGCCACTACTACCATCCCCACCCTTAGGGGGATGGATGCCTACCACTACCACCACCCCTACTCAGGTGGGCCTGGATGCCTAGCACTACCACCACCCCTACTCATGGGTGCCTGGATGCCTGCCACTACTACCATCCCCACCCTTAGGGGGATGGATGCCTACCACTACCACCACCCCTACTCATGGGTGCCTGGATGCCTGTCACTACTACCATCCCCACTCAAGGGGGGATATATGCCTACCACTACCACCACCCCTACTCATGGGTGCCTAGATGCCTGCCACTACTACCATCCCCACTCATGGGGAGATGGATGCCTACCACTAACACCACCCCTACTCATAGGATGGGTAATGCATGACACAACCAGCATACTCCCACATAAGGAATGACTGAAATTTACATCCCCCCAACACCATTACAAGAGTATGTAGTCTGTGTCAAATGCCTACAAGACTGAACATGACATTGAACATACAATGTGACCCCCTATCACATGTGTCACACATAAATGTGTGTGGCCTCCACAATGCAAGCTGACCATGGCCACTGTGGCAATGGGGTCGAACACCCCATCACCACAGTGACCAAAAGGTAAGTGTGGGGTCCATAGCTGATGCACTTTTTGAACAGTGTGGCAATGGGGCCTAAAGCCCCATCACCACAGTGACCAAAAGGTAAGTGTGGGGTCCATAGCTGATGCACTGTTTGAACAGTGTGGCAATGGGGCCTAAAGCCCCATCACCACAGTGACCAAAAGGTAAGTGTGGGGTCCATAGCTGATGCACTTTTTGAACAGTGTGGCAATGTGGCCTAAAGCCCCATCACCACAGTGACCAAAAGGTAAGTGTGGGGTCCATAGCTGATGCACTGTTTGAACAGTGTGGCAATGGGGCCTAAAGCCCCATCACCACAGTGATCATAAGGTAAGTGTAGTCATGGTAAAAGCTGCCAAAGCCAAACTGCATGGATGATTCCTCGTCACACAACAACAAACACATCAGTGGCCTAGTAGTGCTTGTGTCCCATAGCAACATAGATTGGGCGAGGCAAACAGTGCAGTGTCACTGAAACATCGTTTTGGCCATGTGCATACAAACATCACCCATGGGGGCCCACATTGTCAACATTCACAAATAACACAATGACAGAAGTGACCATCATAATGCTGACCCACATATCTGCAGCAATGGACACACAAATGTAGATATCCTGTGGAGACTGTAGATGTCAGGTGAAGAAATACCATACCATGGCATCAATGAGGCATACAAACCATGATTATTGTGCTGACTGATGACCTAGGAGTTCCAGGGACAGCAGGGGAAAGCCACCAAACAACATACAGCCAATGGCACACTCAAGATATGCCAATGCAGTGGTGCAAATGCACAAACACAAAACAGGCAGACTCACACTGCATATCAAACACAACAGGTGATGGGGGTGTGTGCCAATGTCCCCAGGCAACCACACAACACATGAGGATGCCTGAATTCCAATCACACAGATGTGTATACAGTGCCATACAAAAGTTACTCATGGATCGGATACCCCTATGTGGGCAATCAGGCATAGTTAGATGAGAGGGAGCCCAAATTACACATGTCACACAAGCTTGTAGGAACAGCAGCTAACACAGCAAGAGACAGACCCACCATAGCACTACCCCCAGGGACCCCACATTGTGCTGACACTAGCCTAACATGATAATCCCACTGTGATGACAAAGGTAGATGTCGTTCACACTGTGAACCACAGCCATGTGTCCTGAGCAACAAACTACCATCACACCTACACAAGCACAAACCAATCAGCACGGCCTGCCAGCCAAGGCCAATATGGAGGTAGGGGTCTAGCCGTGCAACAACTCACATTTGCACACACTCAACACCACACACCCTGATCTCCACCAATGTGCAGCAGTGAAGCTCACATGGACTGGTGACATTGCACATGCACCCATGACAATCCCAGGGCTGGTGGTGGGAACTAAGGTGCAGATACACATCACACATGGCCAGTCACCAAGACTCGTCAATGTCTGACACACAGCACAGTACATGGGCACGACGTGAAATCCACCACAATCAATGGGATCCTGGCCATAGTCACACACCAATGAAGAAGCCAAGGTGACACACAAAGAACACACGTACACAACTTCCAACATTGCAGGTCTGACCCTGAGGAGTGGCAGCAGTCACACACACAACGTGTCACAATCACTGAAAGCTAACCCAAACTGTAAATTACATGACTTGTGTAACCAACAAGTGCCAAGTGGAATCCTGAATGTGTCCCATCTGCGTTTGCCCACATCCCCAGCCCTGACAACAAAGACAACCTGGGATGACAACCTGATAAACATTAGTTTGCCATGCACCCACATCCCGGAGAAACCAGGTCCAAGATGCTGAATCAACACAGAACAACTCAGCAAGCATCACAAACAGGAACATCCGTAGGGACACAGCCTGTGTAGGAAAAGGGAAGGGAACACACACAGACATGCTTACACAACACACAACACAGGCCCATGCAATGTCACCGGATTACACACTGCCACGAGGGCACTCCACTCCTGTGGAAGGTCCGCTGTGCCAAACCTTGTTTGTGCACGACTCAAACATGTCAGCAGAACACTCCGTCAGTGAGTCAATAACTACAACACAAAGAAGGCTCTGCTCACATCAGCCTGGGTACGGGAGTATCACATCAGTCATTTGCATACACCCAAAACACATGTCAAGCAAGTTGCACTGTATACACAGATGAGTCCTTCAACATTGATGTGCAAAACTGCATGTCCAGTGGAGATGGGCACACATTCAGGGAAATAGGAACATTGAACAGTGGTAAGCCCACCAGATGTGCATCAGCATAAGACAAAGATGTTCATTTACAAATGCAAAACGTACATTCCTGTGTCAAATGCTGAACATTACACCCTCAGACTGCAGCAAAGGATGCCATAGATCCAGACTACAACAGGACACATATCCCATGGACCACATGGAGTCCATCACAGCAACACTTCATTTTCCTGATCTGAACACTATTACAACTGCAAATGCAGGATGCTACTCATCTACATCATGTACATCAAAAGAAAAACCACAATTAAACAAAAAGAGGCTTTATTCAGCAAATGTAAATGAAAAATCCGAAGTCCAAAAGAAACTAAGGCCAATGGCCAGTCCAAAAACACAGTTCCAACAGGGTGATAAGTGACAACTTGTCACCCATTGCTTGCCTGCACTGGTACGGACAGGGGACATCCCCCTTGGAGGGGCATACAAGGGGCAGGCCAGGCACCGCAGGGACAGGATCAGGGGATGGCAGAGTGAGGCAGTGAAGGGTTAGTGGGTGCAGGAGTGTCACCGGCAACTGCAGTGGAGGTGTCTGACTCAGGGGGGGCCGGCACCACTGTGGTACACAAGTCAGTTGGTGTGGGTGCTGCAACCACTGCAGTGGGCTGGTCTGATGTAGTGGACTGGGTCCCCACTGCAGTGCCCAAGTCAGACGTGGTGGTTGTGGACTCCACTGCAGTGCATGACTCCAAGGGAGTGGAAGGGTGGGCAGATGAGGTGGGCAGGACAGAGGGGGGGACCCTGTCTCCACACCAGTGGCACAAACAGGCAGAGCGTCTGGCTTGGGGGTGGAAGAGCAAGTGGCGGGGGGGAGGGCCTAAGCAGTTTGGGGATGCGGTATCGGTGTGTGGGGGAACCTGGGGCAGGGTGTGGCGGGGGAACCTGTGGAGTGGTGGCCTGGGGGATGGAGGAGAGAGCCTGGGTGGTCGAGCTGCATGGTGGTGGTGGTGGGGTCTTGCCCTTCCTGGTCCAGGGGGACTTCCGAATGGGGTCCTCTGTCTGCCTGCACCTGGGGGAGGGTGTCCGGGGGTAAGGGGCACTCCCTTCTGTGTGGGTGGACTTCCTCTTCCCCCGGTATGCTGGATCAGCAGGATCAGAGGGGAAGAGGCCAAGGTCACAGAGGAAGAACTGCTGTGTAGGTGGGGTTGCAGGTGAGGCAAGGGAAGGGGTCTTGGAGGGAGAGGATTTGGAGGACTGCGGAGTGACTGTGGATGCCTGTGTGTGTGTCTGTTCCCCATCCCCTGTGTGTGTGGTATCAGTCCCCTGAGGATGCTTGTGTGCACGTCTTGCCATTCTCTTGGGTGTGTATGTGCTGCTTGTGTCTGTGTGTTTGGTTGATTGTGCAGGTGTGCATGTGCTTTGAACAGGTAGGGTGGCAGGAAGTGTGGATGGGGCAGAGGTAGGAGGGGTGAGGGACTGTTGGAGGAGGGACACTGCTGCCATCAGGGAGGAGTCCATGGACTTATTGCTCCTCTGTAGGGCAGACATACCCGTCGAGATGCCCTCCATGAACGACACCAGCTGTGTCAACAGAGTGGTGTGTGCATGGAGGACACTCAGCATTGCTGTCTGCCCTACATGGAGCTGCCGAAGTAGGTACACAGACTCCTCACTCAGGGCAGCAGGGGACACAGGGGCAGGGGGTGCGGTGCCTGGCACGAAGGAGACACACTCCCGAGCACGGGAGCCTCCATGGACCTCAGGAATGGGAGCCAGTGGGAGGGCGGTGGTGGTGGCGGGGCCAGACAGAATAGCTGGCCTTTGGTGGCTGCTGAGACCCGCCTCCACAAGGGAGTCATCCTCCGAGCTGCTGTGGTCCTCAGCTGAGGTGGATGGTGCTGAGGACTCCTCAGTGTGGCTCCCCTCGCCCTCCATGCCACTGGGTCCCTCGGACCACTCGTCAGCGGCTGACCCAGTCTGGCTCTCCAGCTCCTCCTGGTCCGTGGAGCTGTCCCCTCCTGTGGCCGTGGATGTATCTGCAAACAATTAGGGAAACAGACAAACATCAGTCACCTGCACTGACTGCACACACCACAGTAAGTACAGCACATTACAGAGCAAGCCCTGGCATCCTTAGTTGAACATTGCCAAAAGTCCTCACACAGATTTGGGGAAGCCAATTGTCAGTCTGACGGTCAACCATGGGACTCACACCCCTCCTCCCCTTGCACCCATCTGTCTGGTGCCTGTCTGATGGTAAGACCCCAGTGTGGACACATGCACCACCTACACAGTTGTTGGACATTGCAGGGAACACAGTGAAGTATGTGAACATGCACACATCACATCTCTTGCCACTGAGTCAGTGCAGGTATCCGGATAAAGGGATAGCCAGAGTCTAAATAGAAATGCATGTGATGCATACCAGCACCAGACACCATGATGCACCCATGTCCGGATAGTCAATGCCACAATGGGGTGCATGGTGCACATGTCACCCCCCTGCAGGATCACTCCCTAGGAAGTTTAATGCCATGACACAGGCATGCGTGCAAAGTCATACATCACTGTCTCCAGTCACATGGCCATGGCAGCCAGCCAACAACAGTCTGCACTGTGTCACAATCCTAGGACATGGGGAATGCAAGTTATGTAACTGACAAGTGCACATGTCCATCCCCCAAAAACCACATCATCTGAACTACTATTTGTCCACGTCATACCAATTGGACATAATGGGGGACATGAAACACAACTTCTGAACATGAGCACCTCACAGTGTGCTGTGAATGAAAAACAGCTGCCTGAAAGTCACAGTCGCATACACCTGTGTGCACAGTCAAGTGATCAGACACCTATAAGTCACAGAAGTATCGTCTATCATGGTCACATCTCAGATGGCATGCTGAGCCGTAACCGAAAAACATACCAGTAGTCCTGACAACGAAGACACAGCACAATGACACAGGGGCAGACACCTGAGGGAACATTTCACTGATCACAACATGCCAGATGATACACGGGAGTGGGAGTACAGAGTGTATTGTATGCCCTGGAGTAGGCATGACTGTCCAGCTCCACCTGTAAGAGGGATGAGTCCTGGACAGTAGGCAGGTGGTTAAGCATTTGTGACACACTTGATACACATACTCCTGAGGCCCAAACATTGTTCCCACCAGCAGCATGGGTGTGTGCCAAATTCCCCAGGGACATGTGGTGATTCAGATCAGCAAGTGGACCACATATCAAAGTTACACCCAGATTACATGTCATAACTTAGGCATTGTGTAAGCAATTGACCCACCCATGAATCCCACAACATAGTCACAGGAACAAATGCTGTCCCCCACCTTGAGCGAAGCTAAATGCAATGACACAGTCCCCAAGTGACACAATTTCCTGACTGTAAGGGCCACATATATGCGTATCAGATGAGGAGTGGGCATGTCACAAATGAGGGACATGGGTCCTGGACCACATGACTGATGTACTGTGGAAGTTTAACCAGGCCAGAGGAGGGCACATAGCATGTCAGACAAAGTTCACAGTGCAGTCATGGACTCACCCCCTCCTTGCTGCTGTCTGGCCTTCAGCTGCCCATCCAGGTCAAGGAAGACCGCTGCCAGGATCCGGAGCATGTCGGGGGTCAGGGTCCGGTGTCCGCCCCTCCTGCGAGGAGGCGACAGCTTCAGCTGGACCCTTGTGATCCTCCGGGTACAGCCCCGAAGGTCCTGCCACCTCTTCTGGCAGTTGCGGATCCGGCGCTTGTAAACCCCCACGGATCTTACTGCCCGGGCGAGGGTCAGCCAGATTTCCTGCTTCTGGTGGGCATCAACCTGTGAGGATGACAAAGTGAAAAGGCCATTTCTACACATGCAACATATCCGTGCATCACACAGTTGAATATACATGTCTCAATCACAGGGGCATATGATGTACACAGGCAGTGCAACGATGGCTATGAACAGTTTGCCAGCAGTTACTACATGGTATCATTGCATGGGAAGTAAACCTTGTTGGAATGCACTGTTACTGCACTGTACCTGTTCAGTGCATGTAACTACACACTTTGGGGTGTGACAACTACTCAGTGAGCATGCTAGCCAGTGGTGTGCACACTGTAAGTCCTGCTAGTCAGACAACATGCACAATTAGTAAGGCAGTAGACAGCACACTCACCTGCTCCCCTGGTTTCCCATACAGCTTGCTGTACTGTGGAAGGAGGCTGTCCAGCAGGGCCTGGTTCTCCTCAAGGCTGAAGGCTGGGGCTCTATCCACAGTACGTGCCATTGCAGTAGCCAGAGAATGCAGAGACAGCAGCAGTGTTGGTGGCAGATGTCATCCTGGAGCATGTAGTGCAGGCAAGTTAGCTCTCAGGGGAACAGCCAGCATTATATGTGTGCTGCAGAGGCAGATACTGTCCCATGTGTCCAAAGTGATAGGTCCAAGTCGTTTGCATCTTCTGAATCTGACCAATCCATGGAATAGCAGCACTAATACACGCCCACAGCATCCTCCAAAACTTCAACTTCATGACACCCATGATTTTGCAACATTGTTGTGGCTGGCCAACTGAATTCACTGCATCAGACTCGTTGGAGCTTCGAAAACACGTCCGTTGCCATGCCAGGCCCCAGCCAATGCGTGCGCACCGTTCGGTCCATTGCTGTACAAGGCGTATTTCGGGATACAACGCGTACCCGCACACATCATATGCAATGGCCAATGCGTGCGCACCGATCGGTCCATTGCTGTACAACGCATACCCGCTCACAACAGATGCAATGGGCCGGCCGGGCACACCGATCGGTCCATTGCTGTACAACCCATACCCGCTTACAACAGATGCAATGGCCAATGCGTGCACACCGATCGGTCCATTGCTGTACAACGCGTACCCGCTCACAACAGATGCAATGGGCCGGCCGGGCACACCGATCGGTCCATTGCTGTACAACGCGTACCCGCTCACAACAGATGCAATGGCCAATGCGTGCGCACCGATCGGTCCATTGCTGTACAACGCGTACCCGCTCACAACAGATGCAATGGGCCGGCCGGGCAGATGCAATGGCCAATGCGTGCGCACCGATCGGTCCATTGCTGTACAACATGTACCCGCTCACAACAGATGCAATGGGCCGGCCGGGCACACCGATCGGTCCATTGCTGTACAACGCATACCCGCTCACAACAGATGCAATGGCCAATGCGTGCGCACCGATCGGTCCATTGCTGTACAACGCGCACCCGCTCACAACAGATGCAATGGGCCGGCCGGGCACACCGATCGGTCCATTGCTGTACAACGCGTACCTGCTCATCTGTTGTGAGCAGGTACGCGTTGTACAGCAATGGACCGATCGCGTGTGCCCGCCGCCCATTGCATCGTGCAAGCTGGTACGCATAGTACAGCAATGGACCGATCGGTCCATTGCTGTACAACGCGTACCCGCTCACAACAGATGCAATGGCCAATGAGTGCGCACCGATCGGTCCATTGCTGTACAATGCGTACTTGCACACATCATATGCAATGCTCAATTCGTGCGCACCGATCGGTCCATTGCTGTACGACGCGTCCCTGTACAGGTCACTCACATATGTCACCATGCTTGTCACTGGTGAAAGTATGCCAGCCACATATACTTGCCAGGGACTCAGGGGCACACCTACAACACCACAGCCTGTCCACACTGTATCATAAGGCATGTAAGGCTGCATTACTGTTTTCTGTGTATGGGCGTCAACATGTGGTCTTTGGGGTGGCACTTGGGGGCAGCCACTCCTAGGCTGTGCACGTTTCATGGGGACATGATCCTGTGTGTGTTGTGCACATGACCACTGTGATGTGCAACTGTTCATTTCAGAGCATGTGGCATGGTCACATTTCCAGGTTGTGCATGTGTAGGTCATGTCACATACCCCCAGAGTCCCATGTGGGAAGCTATGTACATCCCAGGGTGACCCATTGCCACAATAGTGATGGCCCTCCACAGTCTGTGTGCATGTTGTGTTTACAATGTCTCTGATTCCATGTGCACAATGGGAGACAGTCGCCACATCCACGTTGTTTGTGCATGGACTTTGATGTTGTGCATGTGTGTGTCACAGACGTCCATGTCTGTCCTGCAGAGGCAACAGGGGCCACTCCCTGTGGGAGTCATGGTTGTTTTGCTGGCGTGTATATGATACGCCATGTCATGTCAGTGTCCATGTGGCAAGACAGGGTCCCTGGGATTCTACCTGTCAATGAGCTGTGATGCCTGTGGCGCATCTGTCCAGACATGTCACTGTGGTGTGTGTTTGGAATGTGACAGCAGTAAATGGGTACTGTGACACAGCCTAATGATTTCCCATTGCAGAACCTGGAACTTGTGAACACATGTAGAACTGTGATGTTAGATGTTGGCCATGTAGATGCCATATCTGTCCATTCCGAACGGCACACACATCATGTACTTGTGTCTCGTAATAATGTGTCATGTGATATTGAGTATGCTCAATGGCACATATGTGGGGTGTCTGACAATCTTTCTTTCTTCACCTATGCACTGCAGGGCACCAGTTGTCCATAGACCATTCCCAGACCTTGCAACGATTGTGGAACGTGACTGCATCCGACAGTACCGGTTCAACAGGGCGCAGATCGAGGACTTGGCGGTGCAGTTGGCCCCACATTTGCAACCTGGCCGCCCATACCCTACAGCGCTGACCCCCAAGGTGAAGGTGATGGCAGCCCTACACTTCTTTGCCACCGGTACCTTCCAACACACTGTGGCGACTGCTGGTGGGATGTCACAGACTATTTTCAGCCGTGTGCTACGCGATGGTTTGGAGGGTATGTTGAGGAACCTGAACCAGTTCATCTATTTCCCCAAACATCGACAACTC